>JBDFRD010102824.1:0-13319 GCA_039654405.1 Bullina lineata
GAGAGAGAGAGAGAGAGAGAGAGAGAGAGAGGGAGAGAGAGAGAGAGAGAGAGAGAGAGAGAGAGAGAGAGAGATGGGGGAAGGAAAAAGGGGCATGGGTTTCTTTGTCGTTGTTATTTTTTGTTTGTTTTGGGGTTGCTGTTGTTTGTTTGTTGTTGTTGTTTTTTTTGGGGGGGGGTGTTTGTTTGTTTTGTTTGTTTTTTTTTTGGGGGGGGGGTTGAAGTACAGGCAAACCCGTCCCGAGTTTGTATATAGTGGGTTATCTTATTTCAAAAGTTATTGGAATAGTAATGAATCAGTTTTGATGGCATGTATTCGATTCAGAAACGGAGAGCAGTGCAAAACAGTGAGGAATGTTGGAAAAGGAATAGAGTTAAAGTGAGTAAAGCGCTAGATCTAGAACTTGATCACGCCTCCGGCATTAATTCGTTTCCTTTACTCGTTTACATGTTAAGCATAAAGGAGGTCAACATTAATAAGCCTTATGGGGGATGGCGGTCAGAAGCGTAGTAAACGCCAAGGCCAAAGGAAGTAGGGCCCATTCCTAAAACTTATTGCCTGAGGTCAACATTTCGTGCATTGTCCTCTTTGCCGTGCTTTGTTGTGAAGGAAGCCGTGAACCGGAAGTTTACCTGCTTTCATTTTTTACTTCCTCCGATTCCATGAGAGTTCCATTCAGTCAGACTAATTATGGATGGTCCATTAGAATGATGGAGGAAATTTTAACTCCGAGTCGTTATTGTTGCGATTGTGATTCTAACAGATGCAGAGATCCAGATTTAAAGCTAGAGTTACATGAGAAAACGCGTGGATTAGATGTAGCGTTTGGATAAACACTCGCAAAAACCGGAGTCGAGACTGCTTATGATCTGGACATGATGATTGTGATCCCTTCTTACTTGGTTTATTATTATTATTATTTTATTAATTAGTAGATCTAGATCTATTTGGCTAAGCGACCAGCTCACAGCTGTCATTGTCATTATTATTAATTAACTGCGACTTTATGTTTTTCAGAATAAATTATTGAAGAAAAGAGATTTGTTACAAAACAACATTATTTTGAAGTGTCAGATTGATTCCTTTATCTTGATTTTTTGTTTTACAAAGAGGACCGTTGTAATCAATATAAGACTAGATCTAGATCTAGAGCTACCTTATCCTAGAATTTATTATTATTTTATACCAGAGATCTATATAGGTCTATGCCTCCCAGATTGTATTGTCATCATGGATTCAGGTGTAAGGATCTGTTCTATTTGTTGAAAGTTTGTTGGATTTTTCTCTGACATCACCAAATTGCTCCAAGAACATGAAAATTTAATGATTTGACAAGACTGAGACTAATTTAGATCAGCATCCTTGAAACTGACAGTGCAAGATCAGCTGAGACCTCCACAAAATGGAAATATTTGAAGTTGAAGCCACTTACATTCAGTTCATGATGATACATTTTTCAATCCACCATGAAATCAAAACTTGTTGCCAAGTGTTTTGAATACGTAAAGCGCTGTTCATGTTTGTTTGGCCTTCTTTGATGTGTATGATCAACCTTGGTTTTATAACCATGGGTTCTCAAAGTTTCACCTGTTTCACCTCTAGTGTTCATTATAAAGTGGACATGTGAAGAAGTCACCCATGGAATTATTTTCATACAAGAAGAGAAGTTGAGGAACGCTGAAAGACTTCTGCCATCATGAGTCGGTGAGTAGAATGATAAGGAAGAAAAAAGTTGATCATGAAATTAATGTGATTCATTTAGAATCTAGAATGTAACATGATATCAAGGGCCTGGGTCCATATTATTCTCATGAATACTTGCTTGGGGACTCATACATCCACCAGTAAATATGCTGAGAACGCTGCGTACTGTTATTATACTGTTGTTTTCCACTTAACCATCATAATATTCTCATGCTTGCCAGAATATCAAAAATCTCAAATTTCAATATAAATAATTATTTTCAAATTGGAACAGTTACACAGAGGTTGACTCCATTGTAATGGATTGTAGAAAGGTAAAAGTCAGTTTTTTTTCCTGATCCATCAAGTAAAGTCATGAATGTTGTCTAAATAATGGCAGTCTTCTGTTCTATTCCTGCAAGATATCACGTGTTTTTGTTGCCTTTGAACTATTTGTTATTGTCTGGGTAGTTATTGGGTAGGTAAGAGGCTTTATTTATTTTATATAAAATATTTTCCTTTTATTAAATACCGGTAGGCTATTTAATTTCTGTACCCTGAAATAGCATCTCTAACAACAAAAATATGGTGATTTTTAATTAAAAGATGTGTTGACTGTCTGGTCTTCTTGAGCATGGGAACAGTTTGTTGATGTCATCAGTCTGAATTCTGTTTATTTTACACTATTTTTAAGCCTCACATATTCACTTCTTGTTCTACTCTGGTGCAGAGTGATTTGATGACACAGTATTTTCTCAGCCAATGCTGTTGCAGGCACTTTTTACCTTCGATCTCTTTTTCCAAGCTCGCTTGCATCCTCATCCCCAATGCCCATGCTGGAGCTAGTTTCCTCTGAACCTTGATTTAGATGCTTGCAAACCTATCCACCCATGTTTCCAGTCATGTCATTGAAGTCAATGTCTCTCTTCATGAGACAATGTCAGCCTTTCCTGTGCCTGCAGTGATGCTAAGAATTTATAATAATAAATTGATATGGATACATTGATTAATTATTTCTTATGTTATCATGTGTATAAATTTAAGAATTCCTTTTTATGTTGTTATACGTGGTAAGTGATTTTATCACTTACCACCATAACAACATAAAAAGTGTTTCTTAAATTGTTGCCAATATTAAAATTTGTCATGTTTGATTTGCAGTGCATTAGTCTTGAACTGTTTCGGAGTGAATACATTCAGTGATTCAGAAAGATTGCACACAGAATCTAGCAGCATGACTTCAAGTCAAAACTTAAAAGTTACTGAATGTTTGCTCTGTTTAATGTGAAATTTTTCAGAGTAGACGTTATTTTTATATTGTAATCATATTGTACAAAGTCTCTAAGTTCTTGCCTTTTATTTTCATTTTAACTATGGGTTTGAACCTTTTTTTTTTCCATTTTCTCACACTGCACTGATATTCTGTTTTTCCTTTCCAAGCTATGCCCGCATCTTGTCCCATTACCCGTACGTGGTGCTACTGATTGTGCTGATAGTGGTATCGACTTGCCTTGTTGTCATACTCACAATGAGTGACCAACTCACTTTTGAAGATCCACTTGCTGTGAGTATTCTGTGCCATTCTCAGGTATCAAAGCTATGTTATGAGGTTTTGTTTTTAAAAAGAAGCAATCAATTGGTTTGGGTTTTTTTTTAGAAGGAAGATACCTGAATTGTTAGTTTCTCAAAATTGTCCGCTTTAAGGCTATTTTTTTCAAAGTAATTTATTTTTTTCTACTGTATATGTCGGATAATGGTGTGAGTGGGCATTTGATCTCCAGTAGGTAAGGACAACAACTGGGAAAAAAATGCGGGGGAGGGGGAGGTACATTGTACAGCAATCATAATCCTTTGGGGTTCAAGAGTTACATTAATAGTAGTCCATTCCTATAATTGCTAGTAGCAAGAGGTAATAATACCTACACAAGCTGGATAACTGATCCAATTGCAGAAGTTTGGGTTTTACTGGCAAATGTTTATAAAAGAGAATGGATGTTAGATTGATATTGACGACACTGTAAAACATTTTGTTACTTAATTTCTTGTCTTTTCATTATGAAGTTCTCTTATCAGTTGAATGATTATGTAACGTGAATGGATAAACCTTTGCTTTTTGGTAATTTCTGTTTTTAATTTCTTATTCCTTCATGTGACATGTATTATTATTATAATCATTCATCCAAAATCATAATGTAGTAGGAACCATGTCTGATTGAATGTTTTACTTGGTCAACATTTTTGTTATTTTATTTTTTATATGAAACATTATATATATATATATATACATATTTTGTCAAAAGGCCTTTATTTGAAGTAGCTAATGAGTTAATATTATTTCAAATTTTGAAAGATGAAGACTGTCTTTTTTATTTAGAAATTTGATTTATTTCTATTTTCAGGGTTTTGAACCACGAGGAACAGAAATCGCAGAGCGTTTGGTGACATTGGACAATTTACTACAAAATGTAGATAGCAAAGCCAATCTTCTTCCATTCAGAACTCAACACCAAAGTGATAGTGATTCAGTTGATGATGAATTTGACAGTGAATACATTTCAGACCAAGTTCATGATAGATCTAGTAGTGATGAAAGAAAGCACAGCAGGCCAAGCAGACGTCAGGTGCATAAACAAACTGCTCAAGATGAGGGCATAAGGATGTACAGGTCAAAGAGAAATTCGTTAACTGATTCAGAAAAGTTGGCTCGTTGTGGATCACCAGGTAATGAATTAATCTCTTATATTTAAGTGTAGAAAGTTGATTTTAGGGAGTGCTTGCCCGTCTGTGGTGTATTTTAATATGTACATACTCTGTTGAGAAGATCAACATTAAAGTATTGCAGAGCTTTACCAGGACACAACCTAGTACAGTTGGATTTTTTAAAGTTTTAATTACTTTTCTCGATACACACTTGTTATGCGTTCACTTTGAATTGGATCCTAGAATGTTCAGTATGGCTCCGGGGGGATTTTATAACATCCTTCTTGTCAAGAAAAACATGTTTTTTGTTTTCTGCAAAGTGACAACTACTGACTAAGTATGTAGGTCTTGAGAATGCTGAGATCGGTCTGTTGTTTTCATTACTTAACGTTGGTTTTCCGGTCCTGGATGGTCCTGGATTAGACCTGCAGGTCCAATAACGCTGACAAATGCTGGGTTGTGGCGATTATCCATTTATACTATCATTCATGTGTTTGTGTAATGGTGGTGTTTGTGTTATCTTGATGTCCACAAATGTGAACTTTGAAAGAGGATAGTTGACAGGTAGTGACCATAGTTTGGAATCACCACAACATAGTGTAAAGTCCTTAGGGCATTATGTCTGAGCTGAGAGGCACAGGTGTGAACTGTAATATTTACACGGTTCTGCACTTTTCTGAGTGCTCCCGAACCTGTTGAATGAATACTGTTGGCTTATTAGATCTGTTTGCTACTTTAAGGATTATGAGAAGCGTGGCACTTGTAAAGAAGAAAATTTCTCGGCTGTAGAGAAGGTCACGTAGCATGGATTGAAATCATTTCATTTTCTTATTATTGTAAAGAAGAAAGTTTCTCAGTTGTAGAGA
Organism: Bullina lineata; assembly: GCA_039654405.1. NCBI lineage: Eukaryota > Metazoa > Mollusca > Gastropoda > Bullinidae > Bullina > Bullina lineata. The sequence continues at coordinate 5,250 of JBDFRD010102824.1, forward strand.
AGGTCATATATGGGTCTCTATAGCTTCATGAACCATTGTATGATAAATTCACCAAGTGATACTTCTGATTATTAACTCTAGATGATCTGCAATCTTCCTTACTACCTGGTACTAGCATGCAATATAAAGTAGCACTTTTTGTTCATCAACACAACAAAGTTACGATACTGATTTTAAAGATTTTCTTTTGTAATGGCTGTCACCTTTCTCGTGATGAAAGCCGTAGTGCCAATTTGATGAGTGCTGAAAATAAAAATGAAAATGAATCATTTTGAGGAAATAATCCAGATTTCAAGTAAACTACTTTGTATTTTATTGTTTTCTTTTTTCATATCTCCACAGATAAACGATATGCCAGAATTATTGTGACCTCAGCTCATCACCAAAATCTTTTCAACGTGAAGGATTTGAAAAACATGTGTGATCTTGATAAAAAGACTTTTATTAGGCAACAAGAGTACAAGGATGTCTGTGTACGTAGTCGACATAAAGGCCCTTGCTGCAGAGCATGGACTGTTGGAAGTTACGTTGCTCTATTAACTGGCAAACCATCTTGCAAAAAGATTACCTCGACAGATGTAGATACTGTGCAATCCCTGCTAGTGCAATGCGCACCATTTTTTCATAACTTTTCGCTTGTGTCGGACTGCATGAATGAAGAATCAAACAGAAACTATTGCCCCGGAATTCCCAATAAGTGTGTCAATCATAATGCTGTTTATCACATCCTGTATTATCTTGCAGATACTAGTTTTATATCAAAAGAAACTTTGTTGTCGCAGTCATCTTCAAAGTCAGTAGAAACTGACTTGAAATATTCCTCTATATTTCTTCCTATAGGAGCCAGCTCAAAAGCAATGTCAATTTTTCAGAATTTAGACAAGATGCCTAGAAATTTCAAAGGCATCACCATAGTGGGGGCCCACTTTGGAGTGAAGTATGCTTTGTTTGAAAAATATTTGGTTTTAGATTCGGTGTGGTTAGGGATTGCAGGTGGGGTGATATTTGTTGCAATGTGGCTTTATACAACTTCTATATTTGTCACTTTCATGGCCTTCTTATCCATGTTCTTTGCTCTGGAGGTTGCATATTTTCTGTACACTTTCATTTTTAAGATCAACTTTTTTCCATACATGAACATGGTTACTTTGATCGTGATGATCGGTATTGGGGCTGATGATCTCTTTATTTACTGCAAAATGTGGCACATGTCCAAGGCGGAGAAAAACAACGGAGTTTTGGAGAAGATAATCAGTGACACACTGAGCCACACCATCTTGTCCATGCTTGTCACCAGCCTTACTACAGCTGCTGCGTTCTATGCTAATTACATCAGCGACATCAGCGCAATTAAATGTTTCAGTGTCTTTGCTGGAACCACCATTGTTGTGAACTTCATTCTTACTGTTACCTGGCTTCCGGCTTCCATCATGTTGTATGAGAAATGGTGTCGCTGTTGTGTTGGTCTCACCAACCGCGACCGTGATCTCTGCAAATGCCTGTGCAAACTTCCATACAAAACTTACTACCTCATGAATGATTGGTCAAGAATGTTTTTTGAGAGACTCCTTCCGTGCCTTGTGATAAAGTTTCGTTACGTTTGGATCATTTTATTCGGGGGGTTATGGATAGCAAGCTCTGTAGTCATATTTTATCACCCTCGCTTGAAGCTGCCCAACTCTGAGAAGTTTCAGGTATTTGCCTCTGATCATCTTCTAGAACGTTACGATTTTGAATTTTGTCAGTGTTTTCATTTTGAGCTGGGTAATAATGATGATGAAGATGTCTCTGTGTTTCCTATTACTGTGGTGTGGGGTGTACTGGCCAGAGACAATGGTGACCCCTTGGACCCTTACAACAAAGGATCTCTAACCTATGACCCTAACTTTGATTTGACGACAGCCGCTGCCCAAGCGTGGATGCTGGAATTTTGTGCACGACTCCGTGGCACCAGTTTCTACCTCCACACACAGGGTCTTCATTTAACGGATTGTTTTTTGGAGAACTTTGTCAAGCGTTATATGAAGAGGCCCTGCGGAATGGGAAATGCAGAATGCTGTAACCAGACTCTCTTTCCCTTCCACAAGTCCAAGATGGTTTCATGTCTGTCTGCTTACATTCCTGATCTGAGTTCCACTCCTTGGGTGAACTATGGGACTTACTCTCCTGGCCCGAGATTTGATGATGGAAGGATCAGCGCTTTCTATGTCCAGTTCCTCAGTAACCACTCCTTCAGTCGCTCCTACGAGACCGCCCACGCTTTTTACTCACAAGTCAATAATTGGGTAAATGAAGAACTGCTTTACGCTCCGGAGGAGATGCAAGGGGGTTGGTTTATCAGTGATCTTGGCTTCTATGATCTTCAGTCTTCTCTGGCATTAGGAACGCCCCTTGCACTCGGAGTCTCTTTGTCTGTTGTAGCTGTCGTTTCATTTTTTACCACTTTAAATGTCTTAGTCAGTGCTTACGCTCTGCTTACTGTTGCTGCTACAATCTCTGTGACCATTGCAACACTGGTACTCATGCAATGGAACCTTGATGTCTTGGAGTCAGTGGTGATAACAGTTGCCATAGGAATGGCAGTGGATTTTACGCTTCACTACGGTGTTGCATTCAGACTTTCACCTGATTTTGGTAGAGAAATGAGAGTAATTAATTCTCTGGGCCGCATGGCGAGCCCAGTGACAATGGCTGCTGTCACAACATCGTTAGCTGGAGCATTCATGATGCCTTCAACGGTGCTGGCATATCGTAAATTTGGAATCTTCATGTTGCTTCTGGTCAGCATAGCTTGGTTTTATGCTACTTTCTTTTTTCAGTCTCTCTTAAGAACTATAGGCCCCAATGGAGGGTTTGGGCAGTTCAACTGGCCAACGTCCAACTGTTGCTCGGCTGGGTCTCGAGAACATGTGGACAAAACTGTTTATGCCTTGTCTCAGTCCACGCTGTCCTCTTCAAGCACCAGCCCTCGTGATCACATACACAATCATTCCCACGGCCGTAAAGCTGAGCCTTCCTCAGACTGTCACCCGAATCACAGTTCTCACCGACACCATTACTACCCGTACAAATCAGACTCAGCTCCTCACATTAGGAAAAATGATCAGCAACGGCAAAGCTCCCCCAGGCACCATCACCATCGACCCAGGAGCAAAGGTCAGTACATGTCGGTGAGGACCGACGTCCACAAACCTGAAGTGAACCACGGTGACGGGGAAGCCACAAACAAGGATGCTGTTTTGTCTTCATGCTCAACTTCCATTCCAAGCACTAATGGTAATGCTTGCCTCACCTCGGCCTCCAACTCGGCTCCGTCAGAAATGTTGCAAGAGGCTATGCCAGAGGTTTCAGGTCAAGGAGGTTTGGAGGGAAGTTCAAGGCAGGGAACCACACAGGCACAGATAGAAACTTTACCTCGTTCACCATCGGAATAAGTGTGGCCTTTGTAGATTGAAATGAAACAAAAATGGAAATGCTGTAGCTTTTATGCTAAAAGCAAGGACTACTACAGACAGTAGTCCTTGGCTAAAAGTTGAAATAAAGGGACGGTAAAAAAATTTAGTCTACATTGAAATAAACTAAACAGCTAATAATGTGCATAAATGCATTGGAGATGGATATTCTCAATTTTTTTGTCAATGCTTGTAAGAGTCAATTTAAAAAAGTAAACTATAAATTAATAGTATGTTGTATAAAAGTGTAAAGAAATGTATTTCTGGGCACTTATTTCAAGGATATTGTAGCTCTAGATGTAAACATATGAAATGACTTCTTTTGCTGCTTCCTATCTCACCTGAGCGAGAGAGAACATTACACTTCAACCAGAACACCTGATAAAATCGTTTCCAGAAAAGAGATTTTTTTTTTTTAACTAATCATAATAAAACTGTTTGAAGTGAAAACTTGTGATCCATGTTCACATTTTATCCTTGACTGCAAGGCTGATGAAAAGGGAATAGATAAACATGATACTCTTTCAATGAAAAATTAATGTTTGTTTATTGCTTAAAATTTTTTATCCCTTTTCATATTATATTCCACACATTATTCACATCTTTATTGTAACTTTTAAAAAATTTCCATTACATTTTTAAAATCATTTTATTGCATGTGCTACAAGTGAGAAGGAAACTGATTGTGTGTTACTGTTCCCTGAACACTTTCCCATTTTTATTTGGTCTGAAAAAGTTGGCTAGTCTGTCAGTGAAGCATAAGAAGTTTGTCACAAGACACTACGGTTTCCTATTTTGACTTCGTACTTTGTACTCAGCTTCTGGCTATCCTGTGATAACTAGCTATATAGAAGCCATTGAATGGTTAGCGTTTCATGATTTAGTATGACATATGGAAAATTACCATTGAGAGGTGCTATACCATCGAGGAAATCTGGAAAAGCCGGCAGATCTATAAAAGGGTTAACTTGTGAGGGATCCTGAAAGAACAAAACATTAAAAATGTACTTTTAAATCTGGCTCCGTCTTGTGTTCTAGCTATTCACCTTTTCTTGTTTTATAAGAATTGAAATTGAATGTAAAGTTTAATTTTGTTATTTACCATTACATCATCTGGCATATTGTACTATTTTTTCCATTACTGCTCTGTCTGAGAAATTAGTAAATGGTTGTACACATGTACTGATAATGTTTCTTTTACTTTTACAAATATCTTCTATTGTAACACTGCATGTTATTATGTGGTATTTTTTTTATATTTACACTTTTAATTCACAAGATTTTTTACTGTGTTGTGAAAGAAAATGGTATGTCATGCTATGACTACCATCCCTATTCAATCAGCTGAGTGAAAATGGTTTATTTATTTGTCCATTTTGAAAATGCATCAGGTTTTTTTATAATACAATTTACATCAATACATGATGTAATTTTTTTGGTTTTTGTAGTTTTTAATATTTCCAGCTGAAAGATCTATTTCTTTCAAAGACTGTTTTCTTATGTCGGAGTTTAATGTAGAATGTTGACTGTGTGTAAATTTTCCTCAAGTGTTTAGACATTTCTTACCTGTCCTATGACCTGACAGATGTTGTACTCAGAGATATGTGCAGCCTTACTCCTGTTGTATAGGAACAACTGTTACAACATGCAACCTATTATTACTGCTTGCCATATTTACTGCTACCAACTGAGAATTTGTTCTGAGGTTGAACTAAGATCAGTTCTGTTGTAGGCTAAACGTCATCATGTTTTTATAAAGTAAGTATAGAAATTAAAGACCAGGGCTAGGAAGGCAGAATAGCACATTCTCTTTTGATGATTTGATGGCTCTACAACATTTACAAGTAACTTGGTGGCGGAATGTTCAGAACTTTGGACTCAAATTCAAAGATCCTGTGTTCGAATCCTGACCCATATTGTGACCTTGGGAAAGATACATGCCGATATTATTGTAATAAAACCAACTCAGATTCTACGGTACCCAATAGTTATACTGAAGAAATCAAAAAGTGTAGCAATATGATATGACAAAGAATGGGTTGAACTAGAACAAGGCTTGAGTGAAACGGTGGAAGGTAATGAGAAAAGGAATACGAGAGAGATTCAGTGGAAGTGTGAAAGACTGAGTCTGAAACAAAGTCCAGCACATGAGAACCTGTTGGATTTCCACACCTTATTTTCTTTCTTTTTTTTTTCTTTTCTTCCATTGATGTTGTTCTCCCTTCCTCTTCTTCAAACGATGCTAAAAATTCTGTACGTCCATGACTTAATTTTTAAATGTTATCTTTCCAGAGAATCTCTCATCCTTGTTAAATCATCATAATTGTGTGCATGTTCCTTTAAGACAATCCACATAGAAGGACTTGGTTTCTTCCTTTACTTAATGTGTAAAGTCTTGTATTTATGAGAATCATCCTGGGCTGGAGAATTGGAGCCTTCAATGATGTGTTCATTTACATTAATTTACTGTCAATTTTAAAGCCGACATCAAAAGTTAGATCAATCTAGATATGGGTAGGATTCCTTTTTTTTTTTTTTTTTGCTTTCCTGTTCAAAGTAGCTTGCTTAGTATAGATTTTCTTTCATCTCAGCGTAATATTAGTATTGTTATAGATTATATTGTAGGATGGTTAGTTCTTTTTTTAATCAGATCATACATTTTGAATTTAATACATACATGTATATGTATGCATTTGTTTATTACTGTTTTTTATACTGTTTAAACATGTTAAGGTCAACATACATCACTTCAAGGCCAAACCTCTGCCAAAGTTTATTCTTTATTGAGCTTTCCAAATCTCATTAAAAAATGTCAAGTTTTCAATCGAACAAAATATTACCGTATGTTTTATGGATCTAACATATGTACAGATTACTCTCACTGGTAGATCAACTTGTGAACTGCAAAGTTTTTCTGCATTAAGAAATTCTCACTTGTTATTCAAAGCATTGCAAAGCTTGTTCATGTTGGTTAGATAGTTATCTACATGAATTGTTAGTTAGTACTGAAATTGTTTTTTCTGAAAAGACCACAATCAATAAAAAACTAATTATACTGACTACTACTTACTATAAGTTGTGCAAAATACGTGAATATAAAATAGACACTCGTCTTCCTGTGAAATACAAGATTTTCACATAAAAATATTCCAAAAAAATAAAACAAACTGACTGCCTTTTCACCTCCATCTTCTTTAGGAGGAAAATATTAATAGATATATATATATATAATATATAGACTAAAATGTAATTTTAAATCACCATACAGAATGCTAGGTGTTCATGGAATAAATAGAGAAAAATTATCCAGACTATTGTCGGCATTGAAACCAGGGCCGTGGACAGACTGTCTGTTCAGGCCTGTGACTAGTGTGGATGAGTAGAGTTAGGGTTTCATGGTTCCCTCAACACAATTTCTGTAGTGAGAGCATTCCTGATGAAACTCACAGTAACCAGTCACTATTGCTTGTATCCTTGTAAAAGTAGTTGGCTACAAACTACGTAAGTATGTGGCTGTATCCTACCAAGTCTCCTTGGCTTGTGAAAAGTGGACTTAAATTAGATGGTGTTGTTGTTGTTGGGCTTTTACTGTGTAGCCATCCCATGGTATGTGATAGAATAACACATTTTGAGAAAGGCAAGTTGAGTTACTACTAAAAGGATTTATTAAAGTTTTGCCAATACAATATACAATGTAGAATCTATGTATGACCTGTAAAACATGATAAAATGTTTTGAGTAAATGTACATCAAATGACTTTATCAGTGCTTATCAGAAAAACTGTCGGAACAAAAAGTGAGTCTCCAGTGCAAAGTAGTCACTTGTGTCCTATAATATTTTACTGCTAAACTGAAGTGCTAAATCATCCCAAATACTCATCCTCTAATTAATATGGATAACATATACATTGTATAATAATTCTTGTGTATGGTGCATCCTTTCACCATTTAATGTGGATAACTATAACCATCTATTTATTAAGAATAGTGAAAATTACGTTTACAAGGGAAAAAAAGGATGTATTATCTTTTTACTAAGAAATGTGTTACCCTTTGTCTTCCCCTTCATGTCTTGGGAATACACGTTTTTATTATTCTATCTGTGAAAATATACAACATTTTAATGATCTTGTTTTCTTACGTAATAAATTTGTTTTTAAATGTCAAATGTGTTGAAATTTCATGTTGTGTTGTAAGTTGATATGTACAGCCTTGTGTGACATCGATCATAGTGAATCATTTTCTGAATAATCATTCATGATATTGGACTCACTCACTCACTTACTCAATCACACACTTATCACTCACACACTCCCTCAATCACACTCACACTCACTCACTCTCACTCTCTCACTCACTCACTCACTCACTCACTCTCACTCACACATTCACTTACTGAATCACACACTCACTCCCACATTCACTCACTCACACACTCATTTATTCACTCACTTACTCAGAAACACACACTGACTCACTGTCTCGAAGTCTTGACGAACGTGGGGGCACTACTGAAGATGTTCTGGTGACTAGGTCCCTCCATTCCTCTCTCTCTCTCTCTCTCTCTCTCTCTCTCTCTCTCTCTCTCTCTCTCTCTCTCTCTCTCTCTCTCTCTCTC
>JBDFRD010103046.1:0-13300 GCA_039654405.1 Bullina lineata
TGACACATGTCAGTTACATTTACATTACACTAAATTTGCATGCTGCAGAACCTGAAGAAAATTTAGTACAAAGACACAAAAGAAACCTGTTTACTGGGAGCGTGATTTGGTTTCGTCAACAGCGAACTGGGCGCAGCTTTGCTGATTTTTTTCATGACTGTCATGACTCCAACCGCCCACTATCGGCAATTACCGCAAAATTCAAGACTTTTTCAAGACCTCCGACCGTTCTAGTAAAAAAATAGCCATTTTTCCAGACTTTTTCAAGTCTTAAATGAGCCATCTGATTTTCAAGACTTCAAGACTCACGTACGGACCCTGATCATATTTTTTGCTTCACTCAATTTTGCCGAGTGCATGTGGGCTACTTTTTACCGACCTTTGGTTTGTTTCAGCTTTCTCTGGTCAGGATGCCTTCTTAGGGACATACAGTACTTCTTGTTGTGAACAGTCGTGGCATGTTTCAGGACACTTGTCCTAGAGAAAGTGAAAGACAGGAATGTAAAAAAAAATTCATTCAAATGATCTATTAAAACGGCACAACTTTGTTAGTAATATAACAATAGTAACTATGGAAAAGGCCCACTAAGAAATAAAATCCTACAATTAGGAATACATCAAAGAGGCAAGGGAAATGAAAGGATTTCGGATTTCACTGTAGATTAATGTATTAGTATTATTCATCACAGAAAAGTGACTGAAATATTCGGTTACAAGTGAAAATCATGATCATGCTGTTATATAGATGCATTTCTGCAATGTTATAATTTATGTCAACAGCCCTTAAAGCAATAGCACTAGCATTGATTCTTTTATACTTTTTTGCACACTGGATACACCACGAACAATTTAACTCGCAACTTATTACTTACACAACACTATTTCAGAATGAAGACAGACAAGCAGATAGTTATATTTATACATTACTATTTTTTTAAACAAACTATTTTTAACCTAAAGAATCATTTCCAATTCTATGAATGCTACAACTTTTTTTTTTCCATACTGACGATGTACCTGACAACCAAACAAAGATTGTAGGAGTTAATTGTTAATTTATATTTTAAATTTCATCTCTATAAATTAAAATGCTGGCTGACAAGCCTCAACTGTGCTCAATACAGTGTAGTATATGTCTAGAGTCGACCGTCAGTATATGTCAAATATGTCAATTTTCTCATGACAGAAAAGTATGGTGTTCTGTGTTGAATGATACCTGAGGGACTCATAGCACTCATTGTATTTTACATAATTTATAAATTGTTAACTCACAGAACTGAAGAAAGCAGTACTGAAGCTATACAGTAATATTCCTACTACCCCACTGACACAATAATTATTTCCCCCAAGAATACTTGCCTCATAAAATATTATTGCACCGATAAAAGCTCTTTGACCTGCACAGTAAGTGAATTTTTTAATGCACAAATATGACTCAAAATCATTGTAAAATGGAGATCACTTGAAAATGGGGGGAAAATTGCCTTATTTACCTGAATTCTGATCTGTAAGGGCAGTAACCACAAAGATGTCGTTCTGATGGTGTGCTCCCAGACTTGCCTCCCAGCAGCATACCTGCAGAATTGAAGATGGACTCTGTTCTCCTCTCAATGAAGCTGACAATCTCACCGGCATGCTTTTTCTTGAAGTGATATTTCAAGTGAAAGATAGACGCCATGCAAGCTTGACACTGTGTGCACTCGAAGGGCAAGTCAGATTCTCCTGGTGGGACTTTGGACACCTCAGTTTGAGTACCTGGCTTTACTGCTGAAGCGGGTTTCGTCAATTTCTGTGACTGACATAATCTTTGAACTCCACCCACGCTAGTGCTGTCCAGCTTGTCTTTTCCTTTCAAAGCTGGGGTTTCTGCCGGGGCTGTAGCAACTTTCGGACTGTTTGTCACCATGGAAATGGAACTTATATCCTTGGCACTCTGAACTGACAATGCCTCTATTACGGGAGAATTCTCTTTTTCAACATTTGAAGCGGGCTCAGTTTCACAAAGACCTCCTTCTTTCAATTCTGAATCAGAATGAAAAGTTGCAACTTCCTCTCCAGTTGATGGCTTGCTTGCCACTTGTGCATTTTTAAATAATCCACGTCCTTGGACTACAGTATTCAAGACGTTATTTGTTTTCTGATTACTCCCTGCTCTTGCGACTTTGATCTTGTGAGAAGATGAAACCCCGTTCTGAGTCACTTCCTTCCTCGTACTTTCAGATTTTTTAGTACCACCGTTTTTAGGCTCATTCTTCTCAGGCTGTGTTCTCTTATCACTTCCCTTTGAATTAACCAATACCCTCCTTTTCTTGGCACTTTCTGATACACTAATATTAAATTCATCCATATTATCACCCTGTGGGCATAATTTTGATCGAGGCTCATTTTCAGTCTGTTGGAGTTTCACTGGGGAAAACACGGCACTATATTTCATTGGTTGAATCTTTGTTTCCTTTCCACGATGGACAAATCGTGAGTGATTTATAAGTTTGGATTGCATGTAATAGATGGAGCCACAGTACCCACAGGTACAATAGAATGAATGTTGATTATCTATATGCTTCTGCATTTCGGTGGGATTCCAAGGAACAATTAAATCACAAATGTGACATTTATAATTACACTCCCCTTTCTTTTGCTCATCTTTCAGTTTAAGTTTTGCTGATCTGTCTTTTGATTCAGGGCTCATAGGACTTTTTCCGTTTTCTGAGTGAACCATCTTCACTCTGGCATATCGACAACCTGCCATCTTCACATGCTCCCTCACTTCTGAATAAGAATTTGACTGAAGCTCACAAACTGAACACTTAAAAAGGTCTCCTTCCTTGCCATGAGCCAAGTCATGTTTTTTGGTTTTGGAATGATGACTGTCTTTGTTTTTTCCTGTCTCAGTAAGGGAATTTTTAAGGGATGGAGATCTCTCTACTTGAGAAGGAAGAGACCCCGTTCCATTACTAGTGTCCATCCTTTGATCCGTAGGCTTGTCATAAGAACACATCTTTTGGTCATAGTTTTCAATAAGTTTAGGCTTTTTTGAAGGAATTTCATTAGAAATAATTGAGTGCGACTTGTCTCGTACTGACTGCGACTTGTCTTGTACTTCATGCTCAACAGCCAGCTCCAACTCGTTCACATTTGCTAAAGAAGACACGTCTTCTGGCAGTGACAGTGGTCTCTTCCGTCTTTCAAACTCTGCTGACAGGTCTGCCTTGTTCACTACCACATCAGACGAATTTGTTTCTCCTATGAGTACTGGTGAGTTGGGTAGTCCTGGTGGTTCAACAAGCCCTTCAGTGTCAACTGCCAGATCAGACATGTCCAGTTCTAGATTACAAGATGAATTAACTACGTCCAGACACAGATTTTGTTCAGAAGTTCTCAGTTCTTTGCACAGATCGGTAAACATTTCAGGAGATAACACATCAGCCTTCAGCTTCTCCAAAATCTCTTCTTTAGCTTCACTGTACAAAACTTTTCTTGGTAAAGAGGTATGTTCCTTCTGGAAGTGATTTTTAAAATTGTCTGGATGTTCAAACTGATTGTAGCAAAGATAACAGATAACAACACCCAGCTTTCCTTGGCAAAAAAAAATATGGCAATGTAAGGGTTTCAGATGCGTGAAAATTTGGTTGCACCCACCACAGCAATATCCATTTTTGTCCAAAAAGTAAAAAGATGTCAAATACTCATCCATTTTTTTAGATCCGCATAAATCAAAAAGTCTTGGTGGGTTTGACTTCAGTTCATTTTCAGTTTCATCAGCAGGCACTGTTGGGTCCAAAGACGTAAAGGAATGATCAAGGCATAAAACTGCTCCTGTCTCCAGCAGAGCAGATCCAGAGACACAATTTCCAATGGCAACTTTTTCTTGTGCAGTTTCCCTTTCAGAATCACTGCTACTACAACTTTTGTCATCAACGGTGTCCCCCATAGCAGGAGTTTCAGGACAAGTGTGCTCTGACATACAATTGTCTACAGTCGTAAGTTCAGTAGATGCACAGGACAGTTTCTCTGTCTGATTCATATCGCCTGGAGAGCTTTCGGGATCAACATTGGCATCAACAGCAGGAGTTTCAGCTAAAATGAGAAGTTCAGAAGATCCACAGGACAGTTTCTCTGTCTGATCAATATCGCCCGGAGAGCTTTCGGGATCAACATTGTCACCCACAGCAGGAGTTTCAGGTCTAGTGTGCTCTGACATACAAATGTCTAAAGTCAGAGGTTTATTAGATTCATGGGACAGTTTTTCTGCCTGATCAATATCGCCTGGTGAGCTTCCAAGCATGCAATTTTCAGTAACTAATTCAATACTATTTTCATTTCTATGCGGACCCAAAGGTTTCAAACTAGTTTTGGAGAGCATTGTGGATGAAAAATCAGCTTGTTTCTCTGAGTCAGATAAGTTTACAATTTGTTCACTCATATTCCCTAAATTTTCAGCTTCATAACCTGTCTCTGGGTTCCCGTTTTGAACACTTTGAGCAACATCCATAGGATCTGTCGAACTTTTTCTTTCATGTCGGTCAGAGCTGGAAGAATCTCTACTGTTTTTCATCCAAGCGTTATCTTTGCGCTCTTTGCATAGGAGCTTCTTGTTAACTCGTCGGTAAACTGTTTTCTCTGCATGTTCTTGTACAATATGACAATTACACATTACAGAATCTAAGAACTTGCTCTCACAGTAACCACAGCCAACAATTTTCAGCAGTGATTTGTTTAAATGCTCCCTCAATTCTTGAAGAGTGATAAAGGTTGTGTTGCATTCGTTGCATGAGTATTTGACGTCAGTCTTGGTATGAGCCGATACGTAGCCCAAGTTCCTCAAAGTCATTTCAAAGTTATTACCAGATACAGTCTTTTTTTTCTCCTCACCAAGCAGATAAGACGCTGAGATGACAGGTCTGTCACTGGCATCTACAACATGAGAGTCCATGTGCTCAATAAGTTTATCACAACATGTCTCCTTATAACCACAGTACACGCAAGAAAATGATGCCTCCATTTTATGCAAATCACTCAGATGAACACGTAAGTCTTGTGGCTTGTGGGTTGAAAATGGGCAAGCACGACATCCACATTTGTAATACATCTTGTCAACATTTTCACAAACACTGCCGTTTTTCTGAGCTGATCGTCTTACAGAAATGCATCCAGAATCACATGGTGAAGCTTCTGAATTCTGAGGTGTATTTTGGACATTTTGTGCAACAGTCACATGGCTACTTTCTCTTCTATTCACAATATCAAATGTCCCGTATGTCAATAATGCATGATTTTTTGAAGTATTCTTGGATGACTCTGGAGCAACTTCATCATCTGAAATATGTGCAGTAACATTATGTGCATGAATATTTTCAGCTTGGGAATCTGCTAAGTGTTGCAACCGTTCTTCCGAACCTTCTGCAAAATCATTAGAAACAGCAGAAGATTGATTTTGAACTTCTGAAGGCGATTTCAATTTTGAATACACATGCTCAACCTCTGGGTTAGAGTTTTGAGATCCTTCTGCAATACCTGCAGTCTGTACCAATTCACCTGTGGTGTTTTTGTCATTGACGGCTTCAGTGTAAATCGACTGGGGACTGATAGATTGTGACACCTGGATTCCTGGTTCACAACTTTCAATTTGTCCGTCCACCTCTTTTTGCACTTTGAGGTTAGTTTGAAGAGCACTTGTACTTGCATTTTCTATTTCTTGACTCGTTTCTTTCTCATGATCTTCAACTTGTGCAGTGCCAGTGACTTCTGATGGGCAAGCTTCTGAAGTATTTAACGCTGATAGATCTATTACTAACTCGTCACTGGCTGAAGACATATCTTCCTCACAATCCTGGACTTCAGCACCATAAGCGTTCGCCAAAGATGAGGTGACTGAGACATCTGTCTCAGGGTCCACAGACTGGGTGTTGACCGAAGATGGATTTCTTTCAGAGATTACTGATAAAGTATTGATGCTTTCCACATTGTTTGTGGATTTTTGCCAAGCTTCAGTGTGAGTATCCACACAATTACTTTTAAACTGGTTCACCATTAAAGTTTGCAAACGACTACAGTTTGTTGAAAATGTGTCTTGAGAACAGCAGGAAAAATCCCCATCAGGATGTGCATGTTCTTTCCAAACATGTTCCAGAAACAAAGTCTTACTTGCAGCTTTCCACTTCATCCTACAATTCAGGCATAAAAAAAAGTTTCTGACATGGATAAGAAAAGAAGAATTCAATTTTGACTTGATGCCACCCCTTTTTGCGCAAAGTTCTTGTGCAATACTGCTAGTAGATTGAGTCTCTTTGTTTGCATTTCTTGTGCTAGCTTCAGTTTGAGAAGAAGATAAAGAATCTGGAATTCTGGTGGAGCTTTCCCTCCCTGGAGAATTCTCTGATGCAGCAACTGAGTCGACCATATTTTTCTGTTTGTCTTTTGAAAAGGACTGAGAATAAAGAGATCTTGTCAAAGGTTGCGGGGATGAGTTGTTGTTCATACTGGTTGGTAATCGCATACCTGCGCTTGCATCTCTTAGAGATGATGACTTTTGTTGTGGGTTAGAAATTCCAACTTGGTCTGCATTAAATAAATTGAAGGATCCTTGCAAACAGTTAGTCCCCACTGGTGTCACGTTACTTCCTTCAGAATAATTCATGTACGTTGATGTTTCAGGACGATATAATCTTGGAGACTGCATTCGATGGGATGGCTGATAGAAACTTCTCCTCTGTACATAATTTGTCAAACTATACACTTGGCCAGAATTGGCAATTTGCCAGTTATGAAATGAATGTGAGTTTGTCAGAACTTCTGAAGTGAATGGAGGTGAAGAGACAGAGGTGGCAACATGAGATTGCACAGTTTCTTTATCTTGATTTTGTGACGAAACAGATGGCATCCGTGGATGGTGGTGAACGTGCAAGGATGGATGAGAAGAGACTTTCTCAATGTACTTAGTTCTGTCACTGAGAGTTACATTGTGATTTTTGGGCTTAAAAGAAGCATGTCCATTTTGCATTGCTTCCTTAAGCAGATTCTTTGTGTAAGGGGATAATATTATACTTATCGTCACTTTTTCTTGAGAATGATAGTCTTTACAGTGAGCATTCACTTCTGTACGAGACGACAATTCTAGACCACAAAGTGAGCATTTAAATTGCTTTTCCCCTATATGAAACTGCAAATGCTCAATGATTGCCTGATTATTTAACTGAATGTTGCAGAATGAGCAAATAAACATGCCAGTTTCACTGTTATACCGTATGACAGCTTCAACTGAACATTTTGATTTGCAGGGGTGATGGCGGAAGACAGCTTCATCTTGAGTCTTCAAACTGCATTTCTCACATGTGTACACTCCCAAGCCTTTCCAGTATGAAGACATATTCCCTCTTTTTAGCTGAAGCTCATTACACGAGAACAATGAAGACTTCTGACCTTTTTCTGACAGAGGAAAAAAAAAAGAAGATATAATATATATGATTATTATGTTTACTACATGGTTTCAACCAAACGGTCTCTTCTTCATAGAATAATCTGGACTTTTTAAACAAATAAACATCACAAAATCATTTGTTTATTGTGCACGCACAAACACACCCCTTTCAAAATGAAATATGCTCAGTACATTATGTACACACTGCAATTTGAATAGAGTTGTGAGAGAGTGAGTGAGTGTGTGCGTGTGTGTGTGAGAGAGAGAGAGAGAGAGAGAGAGAGAGAGAGAGTTATAATCTAATCTATAAGACTTGTTTTCTCAGCCTGTGAAAATCAAATGCTGATAATGACCATTCGTCCACCAAATTGGTCTTTAACCTTATAAATTAGAAATTAGCTTCCTAAAAATGAATGAATCCATAATTTTTTTTTGAGTCTTTCCACTTCCCCTCTTCCTAAATGATGAAATATGGCAGACCCTCTCTGCAACATAAATTTAAACAGAAAAGATACTTGCATAATTACCATTTTAGTTCAGAGTGGGAAATTGCAGGTACAGATATGCTGTAACACGCACAGGACAGGTTTATCAAAAACATCCTTAATATTCCAACAGTGGCTTGATAAAAATAGATGGCGGAAATAATGTTTTTACCCAAAACATCCTTAATATTCCAACAGTTGCTTGATAAAAATAGATAGATAGCAGAAATAATAAATGGTTTTATCAAAAATATCCTTAATATTCCGACAGTTGCTTGATAAAAATAGATAGCGGAAATAATAGATGGTTTTATTAAAAACATCCTTAATATTCCAACAGTTGCTTGATAAAAAATTAATGGCGGAATAAGAACTTGTGGGTGAGGGCCAAGCTTTACTCATTGAAAAGGATCTAGGAACTGAAGATGTAATAAGTGGGGCTGGATTGGACACATTCTTCAGAAACTAATAATTGTAGCAAAAGAAGAAAGAAAACGAACATAAAAAAATGTGCTACAGGACAGATTGTGAATTCTTGTTAACAATGCTGAAAAGCTAAATTTCATTGGAAGGGAAATAGAAGGTTCAACTTGTCTACATGTAGCAGTACAGACAGTGGGAGTTCTGGACCACCCGCCATTTGCCCCAGGAAGGTCCCCAGCACCAGCTCCGATCAGTTTCTACTGATGGTGCAAAGTTAGGAGAACATTCTAGAACAAAAAACTGTCACTGGGTAATCCCTAGAAGTGTGTTGGTATCTCATACTGCAGGGATGGCTGGGGCCAGCCAGGGGGGTAGGTGGGCACTGTCGGTGGTTGTCCTAGAGCTGATCGGAGCTGGCGCTGGGGGCCTTCCTGGGACAAATGGCGGGTGGTCCAGATCCCCATTGTCTATACTACTCATGTAGCAGTCCCAAAATGTACATTACAAAAATACAAAAGTATATGACATGTACCACTGGCTCAATGGTTAGAGCATTAGACTTGCAGTCAAAGATTCTCTGTTCAGTGTTGTATCCTTGGGAAAGATATTTTACTCATTTTTCCTGAGCCCATCAATATGTAAAACTTGTGGCGCTTGGTTAAAGACTGAGAAAGACCTTGATAGCATGTGATAAAAATACACACTAAAGTTTGAAAGCAGTTGTCATGCATTGCATGCTGAACAGCAAATGGTGATATTATGGCTCTCACAAAATGAGTACCACTTTATGTTTGTGGTAGCATTCTAATGTCTTCCCAAATGTCATTTAAAGACTTTCAGAATTTCTGACTTCCTCTGAAACAACAAATACAACAGTCTTTCACTGATATTTCTTTGCTAGTTCTGCAAACTCTTTTTTGCAGGCATAACGACATGTCCAGACAGATTCTAGCTATATTCTCCTTTTTATCCCACCAACAATGCCATCAACTGGGGTCCCATGAGAAGTAGCAAAGAAATGTGAGGCAAGATGATGTGCAGCTCACATTGTACAACTGATAGAAGAAAGGATTCCGCTTGAATTGGGAAGCAGCATCATCTAAGAAAAATGTCTAATAAAACAGAATTAGGACATTCTGCAAGAATACTTGAAAGAAGTTTTCCTAAAAATGTGGTAACTGTAAATTTGTTATGGGTCAGATCATTTGTTACAAAAATACAATGTAGTGGTCTCTGCCTAAGAGCCCGATCCGCCTAAGAACCCACTATTCTCGAGAAATGGAAAAATTCCCTGCAATCCAGCCTCCCCCCTACCCAGCTATGATGCAACACCAATCTTTGTTTTGACCTACGTTGCCTTATGTGGAAGTGGCATCTCAGCGCGGGCTCAGAAAAAAGATGGGTTTTTTAGTCAGATATTATGGAATGGAGCCGCTAGCGTCTTGCATTATTTTGTGTAATGGAGACGGGGATAGTCTAGCAGGGGATAAGCATGGTTTTGATTAGTGTTTTTTAAATTTAAGTAAGCCAATCACAGATTGATTTGGTCAGTGATGGCACTCCATTAATGTGTAGGGCGGCGAGATATGGGGGCTTTTATGGTATCAGATGGGAACTGGGCAGAAAAAAATTTCCTGAAAAATTGCGTGAAGCACGACCCGGCGCCGAAGGCACAAATTCCTAGCGGGGTCCAGGAGCATGCCCCCTCCCCCCTCCCCCAGAAAAGGGCCATTTTAGGGCTACTTAGAGGGGAAAATGCTGTTTCAAGTTTACCTAAAAATTCTTAAAATTATAAACTAATACACGTCTAGACTCACCATAGATTAAGAATATTGGGGGGAAAGCTGAAAAAAATAAAACTAAAAATAAAGACATCTTTTGAAACAAAAAGTGTTAAGACAAAACTATCGGCTTTTCTCCGAACGCCCGAACTCAGTGTCGGATAATTCCCGGATCACGAAACCACAAATTTCTTCTCTCTGAACGTTCGAACCATAACCGAACTCGGTGTCAGGTAATTCCGGATGCACGGGACCTCCTACCTCTTGATTCGAAACTTCCGGAAGTCGCGAGGTAACATTTTTTTTTTAATTCTTCGTATTTTGCGCAACTCGAAATTTCCGCATTTTTTTTTCAGGATTTTTCCCCCCAAAATTGTTTTCCGGAGGCTTCCGAAGGTTTCTTGTAACAACAAAATTTCCGGAGAAGATTCTCATGACTGTGGTATACATGATTTATCCCCCTTTGAAATCCGCCTAAGAACACGGTAATCGTGTCTCCCAAGGGGCGGGTTCTTAGGCGGAGACTACTGTACAAGTGAATCAACTGTGCCATTATCTATCATATCCATGTTCATGTCGCAAACAAGGTGACTTCACTCTATAGCTCCAACGCATACTTTGATACCTTTCAGCAAAATCATTCCGTAGGCTACAACATTTTTACCATTCACACATCATTCTCTTTTTTTCTTTGAACACTGCAGAGTGCCACAGTGCCACACAATACATTAAAAATTCTTGCAGCACTTAGCTCTGCAAAAGCATGATAGGGTTACTGCCTAACAAATTAAATAATGACTTTTCAAAATATAAGTAATGACATTCAGAAAGATTACCTCCCTAGGCGCCCTCCACACATAAAGAAGGCAACACTGCATCATGAGTTCCATTTTAGTTAAAGATCTACCACGATAAGGTGTTCTACCTTAAGTTGAGCCTGATCGGCTACGGCCTACTCTTACAACTGTGATGTGTAGGTGGGTGGATGACTAGACATTACTTTGTCGACGCATGGGCGGTGTGAGAGGACAGCTCAAAGGTGGTGCTTACAAATGCAGTGTGTGGTTTGGTGGATTTTAATTGGTCGGGCTCAACTTCCCGTGAAAAGTTATAAACAAGAAACAAAGATTCAATATTTCATTCACTTGCATAATTTTGAAACCCAACAAGATCTAGTTGAGAGAATCTTACACCAACATCTTTCGTACGGAAGAAGCAGCAGCAAACTGCAGTCGAACCTGCCAAGACGGAATCTTATTTCACATCCCCACCCACCCCGGTGATTAATTCCTGTGTATATAATATAATTAGACCTGTATAAAACGGAAACCTGTACAACGCAGAAACAGAAAGCAAAATGCTCTCCCAACTGAGCAAATAACCTGTGCAAGACAGAATTTACAAGCCCCAGGCTCCTTTAAATCACGTGAAAAGTCTTTCATTTTACTGACCACGGAAGAAAATCGTGGGAGAAAGGCCGCAGTGCCTTTGTGCCCCTCGCTGCTAGACCACCGGAACCATAAAATTATGCAATTGCCATTGGCTGCTGGCAGACTGATACTGAAGCAAGCGACTTAGAATGACTAATCACGAGTGTTGATACAATGTGATGTAAAGCCATAGCATCGTGGCCAGTGAAAATAAGCCTTTGATTTTTACCAACAACTAAAACAGGTCCGTGGTCCTGTCGCCGCTTGCTTGGTTTACTTCCGAAGAACCAGTCACTGACTTCTTTGGGTTATTCAACATCGGTTTTCCGGTCCCAGATGCTTGCAGGTCTGATTATCGCCTACGGAGAACCAATCAGCATAAAGGCTATTTAAGACTATGGCAGCCCCGACCCACCCCTTCCCCTATACAAGGTCCCCTACAATAGCCCTGCCTAATCCGTCGGTGATATCGAACATGCAAGTATCCAGGACCGGAAAACTAAAGTTAAACAAGGAAACCGACGGAACTTGCCCAAGACGGAAACCTGCGCAAGATGGAAACCTATTTCTAGATTCTAGATCTAGAGATTCTATAAAATTAACTTACTTACAGTTACAGTGTTTTACAAAGCACTTTAATTAGATATCTAGATTCTAGATCTAGATCTATATTCAAATAGCCTAGATCTAGAATCTAGATCTAAATTCAAATAGCCTAGATCTAGAATCTAGATTCTAGATCTAAATTCTAGAATTATTTTTAACTAAAAAAGACTGAGCACCAGTTATGGTTCTAGATCTAGATAAAATATCTAAATGAAGATAGATCTATAATAGATAAAATATACATCAGACATGTATCTAGACATTAGGATCTAGATATCTAGTTATAATCTAGAATCTAGATCTAGAGTCTGATCATCCCAATCCTAATGATAATGTTGAAATGCTTGCCCACACCTACAATGGCCCTGACAAATCAGTTGCACAATTATTTCATTGAACTGCATCCAAAATATCTAGAATTTAGATCTAGATCTAGGCGAGAAACTAAGAATAGGCCTAGAATCTAGATTTATACCTCGAGCCAAGGTGTGGATTTCAATTCAATACATTGTTTCATTGCTCTTGTTTATTCAGTTACTTAAAAAAAATCATTGTGAAGGCGAAGGAAAGTAAAATCTAGATCTAGAAATCTGATACTTACATGTTATGCTTTTGTTGTCTCGGCTAAACCAAGACCTCTTTCTTTGGGATAGACCTAGATCTAGATCTATATCTAGATTCTACACGAAATTTAAGAACTGCGGCTGGCGTTTTTCATTGTTCCCTTTCTTCTTTTCAGTTCCGTCTCCCAGTTAGTGGGGCATGTCGTTGTCATGTTGGAGGAAGGAAAATAGACAAGCTGAATATGCCTAGTCGAGTACTCCATATCGTCCCCAGTCGATATTAGATCTACTCAAATTAACCGGTAAAGTTCGTCTATAACTACATGTATTCCATTTTGGGGGGTACTCGAGTTCCAGAGTAGTCCCGAGTTTTTGTCCCAGACTCAATTTCGGCTTAGTTCAAACTCGATCCAGAAAAGCGATTAGATACATTAGTTTACAGCACACCATAAAAAAGACTTCATATATGTAGATTTATTTATAGTAGTAAGTTCCTTCAAGGCCAATGAGGCCCATAGAGCCGGAGCTCATCCCGGTTTCGGTCGCGTGAAGCGGAACAGATGATTTTTACATCATCTCCTAGACAGGACGCTAG
>JBDFRD010103157.1:0-13300 GCA_039654405.1 Bullina lineata
CAGCAGAGCGTCAGTCTGCTTCACAGAATTAAATTAGAACTAGTCCCATGTTACATGTTAATTACATTTAAATTCAATGCTATTACAAGTCATGGCTGGCGTCTTTGTACAACTACAATCATGTCACGGCATGCCAGTCATACATTTAGTGTGTAGCCCGTAACTGCATATTTTCAAGACAGTGGACTTAATCGGACGAAAATGCTCTACAGGTGAAACCTCTGGCTTTTTATTAATTTAAGCTCAAATTACGCACTACATTTATCTATCTAGACCCAGTCGGTGTTCAGAAGTGCGTCAATAGCATGGCTACCATGGTGATCGTCGTATATTTTGAGATTGGTTTTCTTTTATTGCATTCATTAATAAAGGCTCTGACGTTCGCTCTTCGACTTACACAAGCTTACAAAGCGTTTTTAAACTCTTCACTCTTCGTGAAAAACAAAACCAGGATACGTGATGTTGCTGATAAGTAAATAATTTTCAGTCAATAATCTGCTGGGTACCAGAGCTGTGTCCTATCTGTGCTCCTATGGATCTGAGTGCTGGAGGATAGCAGAAATATTTGGGAAAACTGTGCACCTTTCACACCACCTGTCTACGCAAGATCTTGAGAATATTTTGGCCCGAGAAGATCTCAAGTAAAAACTTATTAGACAGATGTGGACAAGAAGACATGGCAACCATTGTCACAAAGAGAAGATGGAGATGGATTGGGCATGTATTGCGAAGGGAGCCAGAATCCATTTCAAGAACAGCACTCCACTGGACTCCAGAAGGCAAAAGAGCAAGGGGAATGCCAAGAACAACATGGAGAAGGATAGTGGAAGGTGAAATGAAGGCCATGGGACGAACATGGGGATCCTTAATAAGGCTAGCGAAGGACAGGCTGGAATGGAGGAGCTTTGTTGCTGTTCTACGCACCAACATTGGTGTAACAGGTTCATGATGATGAACATCAGTGTTGTTCTTATCTGACCAGAGTTTGGACACACCGTAAGGTGTTTGCAAATGTTTAAATGTTTAAAAAGAATTGAAACTATGACCTGACAGATTATATAAACATAACACCATGAGGGGAAAAGAAACAGTGAACATATATGTAAGACTCATAAAGGCAGAGCTTATCCCGCTGTGGTGGTGTGGTGGCCAAACGGTTAGAGAGTTGGACTCCTAATCCAAGGATTCTGATTCAGGGTTCGAACCGGGAGGTGACCGTGTTGTGTCCTTGGGAAAGACACTTTACACCATTTTTTCCTCTCCCCACCCAGATACGAATTGGTACCAGCATATTCTGCTGGGGAAGTAAACCTACGACAGACTAGCGTCCTGTCTAGGAGATGATGTAAAAATCATCTGTTCCGCTTCACAATACCGAAGCCCGGATAAGCTCCCGCTCCATGGGCCTCATTGGCCTTAAATGATAAGGGCAGAGTTTATCCTGCTGCATGCAGTGCAATAGATAGTGCTAGGCTGCTATTACCTCTTACACGGGAACTTAATCCAACATACAGGAAGCAGAATAAGACAATACAATAACTAGAATAACCTTTGCTTTGAAAAGTTTCAAACAGATCCTGAGATTCATCACTTTCGCTGTCACATTCTTCATTTTCAGACTCAACACAATTCCCTTCCTGAACGTCTTTTGTGGTAGATGGGTCTGATTCGGTTGCTGAATCAGTGGAGACGTGGTTTACCATGTACAACCAAAGCACAACTCGCAGTTCAACATGACATTTGGTAGGGATTTCCTGAAGACTTGAAGACAGCGGAATGAGGAAAGTATCATCGTTGAAGAATTGGGGTTTGGAAGCTGCATCCTGCTGAGAGAAAATTTAGAAAAGAAAAGATTATGTGTCATGCCCTAAAAGTGCCCAGTATTCATATATATTTCTTTATATTTTCTAAAATGATGTATGAGATTAAGCTCTAGTCTAAATTGTATGACTGAAAAAATATAGATCTATATAACATCAATAACTTTTGAAGTAGGCCCCTACTCCAACTTCATGTGACAAAATGCAAGATATTTGGCCCTAAATTATAAATAGATCTACATGTGCACCGCAATGATTGAAAGTAAGCCTAGTTATCGATCTCATAAAGAAAAAATCTTTCGAATATATATCTAATATTTATAATTATTGAGACGTTTATTAGATCTATCTAAAATTTAGATACACACAAAGCTTTTTCCACCATGCCTATTAGACTAGATCTAGAATCGAGCCTAGATTCTATCTAGAATCTATACCTTCTCTGATAACATTGAAAAGGAGTTGCCAGCAAACGTTGCATATATTGGACATTCAAATCCATCAGACGTTTCTGGTGACTTTTCCATGATGTGATCATCAGTAGAGTTTTGGGAATGATGATTTTTATCAAAAAGTGGTTTTATTGTAGCATGACTGCAAATTCTGGAAATTTGTTTTTTCCACTTCACTGAATCCAGATCTGCCCGCTTTCTCAAGACAACGTCGTATCGAATTGTTTCTCCCAAATAAACTGAATGTGGTGTGCCCTTTGTGCCATCTTCGCTCTCGACTTTCAAACATGTGTGGTCAGTATATGTTCCAAATGATATGAAAGCATCTCCAATCTCGTCTGCTCCAACTTGGTTTTGATCCAGCTCTGCAGAAGTCATGTTTGTTTACAAAGAAGGCCTACTGCAGTTTTTTTGGTTTTCACTACAAGAAACGAACATTGGTTGAGTACTTGCCTCGATAGTGTGTCAGAGTACACATTATAGTCATGTATTTTCACACAAGACTCACTAGCTGAAGCAGACAAAAGGTCACAATAATAGCTATAGGAGATGCACCAATGCTTAGAGAAATCTGTTATTGTATTAACTAGCGTACGTAATTAATTTTAATCAGCAAAAGGCGCGCTTTTCCATTCTTGGGTATTAGAAAAAAGCATGAAGTGGACTTCAGTAGTCGTAGTCAACGACTACTGAATAGGCTAGTCAGTCGCAGTTCGTTGTAACTCTCTTCGTTTCAAGATGGCCGACTTAGGCCGAGGTCCGTTTTATGCTCTCTGCATTGGATTGATATTTTTGACGTACAGAGACTTCACAGCTTCTCATGAATCTTTCTCTGCTCAGAAAGACATTAAAGCTCCAAAACTTTCGAGTTTTGCAGGCCCCAGTTTGAAGTTTATGTTTTGGTAAGATTGTTTTACTTGTCCATGACATGCCATGCATGACGTCGTACATTTGATGATTTGACTTTTATGGATTTATGAAAAATGATTATTATGATGGCATTGCAGGGAAGTCTTGGGAGGATTTCCATACGCAGTGTCAATTTTAGAATTCTACTGAACTTCGCTCACCAGTTAAAGTAAATTTATCGACCTAAATGTAGATCTAGGCTAGGGCTTGGATGGAAGGGTAGAGTTACAGAGTACGGAAATCCTTCAGAAGCCGAAGTCTTCTCCCTTCTGTTTTTTCGGAAAACTGCAGAGAAGAAAATTCAAGACTATTACTATTAGATCGCTGTGCGTATGCAATAGGGGCATTATCTTGATTAATTCATGAGGCGAACATTACATGGATAAACCAGTCAAGAAGCACCACAAGATATCCTTACCCACTTAGATCTATAAGTTTGCAAAGTAAAGCCAGCAAGTTTTGTACTTCTTAAAAAAAATGTCAAACCTTAGTCCTAAACCTTTCCCTATTTTTCTCCCTTTGTTTGTAATGTGAAATTCACTTCTCTTAATGTGAAATAGATGTGGATGATGGTGGGTAAATGCGAATTGTATTCTTCACATCTTTATTGAGAGAGAAGGTAAAAGACAATGTGTAATAGTCTACTTTACAAATGATTTATTATGATGTAGAGAGGGTATGTAGCATGGTGTAATGTGTTGCAACTATCTTATTTCCATGTTCTATTCATTTTCTTTGCAGTTACTCCTGAGGGTACCGCAAAGTGTTTGAGCAATATGCTCAGGCACTACATGAGCGGTTTCCTGCTCTGACGATAACAGGGGACAACTACCCTCCGTCAACTCTCCGATCGACGCTTGCTCAAGCTCTCGGAATTGTCAAGTTTATATTTATTGGTTTGATTGTCACTGGCTATAATCCTTTCCCCACTTTAAATATGCAGACACCAAGTGTTTTTACCTGGGCAACTGAAAATAAAGTAAGTGATTTTGAATTGTGCATTTAATTTGGCTTAAATTTGATTGCTAATATTAAAACCTTACATAAAATACATAGGCTTATGTATGATTGGCAGTGTGTGTATGGTGGGGGGTTAGGAAGGTGGATTTGATTCTCCTCATTGTAGGCACGAAGGGGAGTAAGGAGAGGGGGGAAAGGAATGGGAGCACGGCACAAATGTGATACTGTTGCATCGAGAGGACAAGAAAGGTGTGTAGATCTCTAGGCCTGGCTTCAGAGCCTCAGGGGTCTAGACTTTGCCTAGGAGAGTGAACAGGGGATGGCATTTTGTTTATGAATTGGCCAAGTCAGTTTAATTGGACTAATTAAATTATATTTATTGGGCTGAAGCCCTAGGCTTACAGTGATGAAACGCTCTGATTTACTTGAGTTGTAATGATTATTTGTAGGCTTACCCTGTCGTCACTGTTCTTATGACCTTATTCAACGAGACCTCGGATTTAACAACGACAGTACTCTTGTCCCCGTAACCTCGCTATATCCGAGGTTCACCTTATTACTTTCTATTAAATTAAAGATTTTAATTAAAAATTGTATTATCGGTGTTTAAATTATTTTTTTTTTTTTTTTTTACTTTTCCACAGGTGTATGCTTGCCTTATGCTGTTCTTCATTTCAAATGCAGTTGAAGGCCAACTTATTTCTACTGGAGCATTCGAAATTTCCTTTAATGGTATGCAACTGTCTTTTGTTCTGATGCAATATAATGTTACAGATTATAATTGCAAGTTCTGGCTCACTCAAAACCATTTTCAACTGATCTGTAGTTTTCTTTTATGTAATATAAAATTGCAAGAATATAATGAGATCATGTTCCATCCAGTTCAAGTTAGTTGGAAGTTTGGTCACTTTCTTTGTAAGAAGAGTGTTGAAAAGCTGATGATTTTCAATCTTTTGTTGAAGATATCAAGAAGAAATGGATTATAGACAAGATGTCATAATAATTTAATAACGATCAGTAAATAATAACGATAAACAATATTTTAATGTGTTTGGGTAACATGATAATGAGAGACCATGTTGTATTATATTATCTCAACCCTTGTTTTTGTCATGAAGATTCATTTTCTGGTTATCACTGATTCATTTAGCCATTAGAAAAAAGTATAATATGTATTTTTTTTCTTCCTTGTGCAGATGTCCCCATCTGGTCGAAGCTACAGACAGGCCGCATCCCATCGCCCAGTGAAATGTTCCAGATGATTGAAAATAATTTAAGATACTCCCAGTCGAATACGTAGCAGAACACACGGCATGACTTTTTCCTGGTAGTGTCAAGGTGAATATGAAAGAATGGGAGTGATGTGGAATGTCTTTTCTTGGATGCTTTTTGTGCAAATGTGGCGGTGTCGTAGGAAGTGCGGAATGGACCTCTAATATACTGCAGACATGCCAACTTTACGGGTTTGCCATAAGATATTATAGGGAGCCGTTGGAAATTACAGCGAGAATATGCTTTTAACTGTCATTGCCATCGTGTTATCCTTGTATGCAGAAAAATGACTCTTTTGGGTCCTCATTTAACTGCGAGTTCAGTTCATGATTCCTCCAAGCCTCAAATGGACCTCTCTTGTATACTTGTTATGAACGAAAATCTCTCAGAGTGATAATTCATAAATTTGAGTTTTTCAGCATTTCAAACATATTATAATATAATATAATATGACCTGAAGAGGAAAGAAATGATCTGTGTGAACAAGATTTAACCATAACATTTGTTGACCAAAAACTTTTTGTTCAGAAGTATGATGACGCAGCCATGATGGGATAATTTGAGGTTAACTGTTAATGTTATACCCGCATATGTTGTATAGCTTTCTTATTCATATCTTTTTGATACCTCCAATCATTTTAACAAGATTTTTTTAAAGTGCTAGTCCTAAACGTAACCTCGTCTTTCTCCCTTTGTAATGTAAAATTCATTTCTCTAATGCCAATGTGAAATAGATTTGTATTGTTGCCATCTTTATCAAGAGAATAGATAAGATAATGCATAATACTAATAGATATATCTACTTTAGAAATAATTTATTATGATGTCGAGGGGGTATATATAAATTCCTTGCCTCAGTTTACAAGTGTCATATGTCCACTTTTATTAAATCCAAGTTAAGTCCATAAATAGACCTTCATTTCCATTTATTATCTCCACAAAAGTTGAAAGTTGTACGGTACCGGTACATGATGCAGTGTGAGCTGAAAAACTGGGTTTACACAACCACCACTATGATTTTCTCTAAAAAAATGATCCACGGACATATGGCACTTGTAAAAATGAGGCAACAATATACTTATATATTGACTTACTGACTTATGCCTCTGTATCCCCGGAGGAACATAAGGCCAAAGCAACACTTTCCATCATACTTACATAGCATGGTTATAATGTGTTGCAGCTGTTCATCTTTTTTCCATGTTCTATTCATTGTCTTCTTTCAGGCAGTGCACACCATGAGATGATGATCTGGCGAGGCTCCGTGCCACTTGCGACTCTTATGATGGCCGTCACAAAAACCAGCACTGCTGGCTGTGATGACCTGATGTCCCTCTCGCTAGAGGTGCCACGGACCAAACCCACTGAATCGTGCTTGTGTATTGTGTAGTGGTTTGACTCTACCAGGAAGGAGTATTCTGTGTAGTTGAATGAAAGCTGGCTGTCATGTTTTGTCGTGTCTGCGTGTTGATGACATATTGCTGTCAGAAGGTTCAACTGACATTATTGTCATGAGCATTTTTTAGTTTTTGAAAATGTGACGTCAGGAGTAAAGTAAAAAAAGGAAAGTTCCTTCAAGGCCAATGAGGCTCATACAGCCGGAGCTTATTCCGGTTTCGTTAGCATGAAGCAGAACAGATGATTTTTACATCATCTCCTAGACAGGACGCTAGTCTGTTGTAGGTTTACATCATCTCCTAGACAGGACGCTAGTCTGTCATGGGTTTACATCATCTCCAAGACAGGACGCTAGTCTGTCATGGGTTTACATCATCTCCTAGACAGGATGCTAGTCTGTCGTAGGTTTACTTCATCTCCTAGACAGGACGCTAGTCTGTCATAGGATGACGTCAGGAGGCAATCGGCAATTAAGTGAGGTTGTAATAAATTATGAAATAATACTAAACTTCTAACTTACACTTCATTTGATAACAGCTGTGTAAATTATGATGGACTGGCATTTAGACTTGAATTTATGGTTATATTTCATCCATAACTTTGTGCAAACTGCTTACATTAATAAATGGTGAAGCAATTTCATAATTTTTAAAGAACAACTGAAACATTTTGGAATAAGCTTCTTGTGAATTTAGGCCTGGTTGAAATTAGACAATCATGGAAATAAGAGAAGTGAATATTTTATATAAAGTTTCTATTTATTTGTATTTATGGACAAATGCTCAACCAACATAAGGTTGCACGATTTTGTGAAATCCATCTCCAATGAAGTCTGAAGATAAGTCTCTTTGCCTTTTTTTTATTCTCTCCTTTCGAACGTGGAAAGAAGGAATTTGCTTCTTTGTCTTTACAGTTAAACTGTCATAAATATGTGATTGAATGAGTCTGTGTCTCAGCTATTCTATGCCAACTGGAGAAGTGTTTAAACTGACTTTTTGTCGGCCCGAACTCTTGTTACGTTCTACTGTGCATCTAAACAATGGCCCTAGTCTTCATTCAGGACAAACTTGGACAAAATTTTTGTTGTAAGTTTCAATATTATAGACTTTGAATTGATATCATTTTGAGTTAACTCTTGCAAAAACGCAGCTTTATGAAAGAAGCTAATAGACCGTGCTTTGAAAACTTAGAAATTCTTTCTTTTTCTCTTTAGGCCTTCTCTTGTCATACATGAGCACGAATAGCTTGTATGAAAACTCTACAGATGAATGCAGACTCCATGTTACTGGTCCCAAAACTTGCTACTTTATTCCAATCTTTTGTCCCTTTCCCGCTTTCATTTTTATTCAGAAGAAAAAATTGCATTGCTCTATTTTTTACGTTAATGATTTTTATAAATGTTTCACCATGTAATAATATTAATATGCTCAGTATTCTCGTGTATCTCTTCAAACAGATTTTCTTTTCATCCTTGAAGTGAGACATTGTGTACAGAACACACTAGCAGGCATGCCAACTTCTCAGGTTCGCCGTAAGAAATTACAAGGAGCCGTCAGGAATTGCGGTTTACAGGCAATTACGACCAAATTACAGCGAGGATATATGCATTTAAATCTCATTGCCGTTGCGTTCTTCGTTCTCTGGCGTTATCCTTGTACGCGCTAAAATTACTCTTTTGGGTCCTCATTTTACTGCGAGTTCAGCCCGTGATTACTTCAAGTCTTAAATGGAGTTGGCATGTCTGCACTAGACTACTAGCACATGTGTCATGAAATCACCATTGTTTTTGTTCTGTGTGTTTCCATAGTCGGTTTAGAACAGGAGCACCCGGGCTCTGAATCAGAATTCATTCCACGAATCGTGTACTTATGGCGTACCATAACTGTGGTCTTTAAAACTTAAGTTAGACTCGGCGCTCGGTTAAACATTTTATTTTCAAAAATAAAAAAAAATAAACAAATGCCATTACTCAGTACCAGATGCACACATCCAGACAACCTCTCTCAATTCCTTACAACATGTACGCTGACCTATAAATTGCACGAGTAAAGATCTGAAATAAAAAAACTGCACAAAGATCAAGATAACATGGTAGCTCATGAATATTCAGTAGCACATAGGAGGCCCTGTCGGAACTTTCAATGGACAAAAAATGTGAGGACGTTCCATGATTAGAGCCTTCAGTAAGGAAACAGTTTATTTTAAGTGGAGGCAGCATTGTCAGTGTTCTATGAACCTGACTTTGGTTGGTTATACAGCATCGTCGACGGTTCTATGAACCCGACTTTGGTTGGTTACACAGCATTGTCAGCGTTTCTATGAACCTGACTTTGGTTGGTTATACAGCATTGTCAGCGTTTCTATGAACCGGACTTTGGTTGGTTATACATCATCGTCGGTGTTTCTATGAACCTGACTTTGGTTGGTTATACAGCATTGTCAGCGTTTCTAAGAACCTGACTTTGGTTGGTTATACAGCATCGTGAACGGTTCTTTGAACCTAGTGCTAGCCTTGCCTCGACTACCGTCGCAGTCACAATCGAAGCTTTGCCTACGCCTAACTTTAAATAAAAAATCCTTTTGTAGTGCCTGCAGGGGAAACGACGAGTCACAGAATGTGATATCGGCCGAAAAACAAACAGGCGAGAAGCAAGGCATGCTCCATGTGGCTTGTTGGTGGTTGCGACCTCGTTGTATCTGACCTCATGGGGAAAAAACCTCGTTGAAAGTGGCATTTTATTACAACAAAAAACAAATTAAGAATACGGGGATCGAAGTCGACCTTGTTGAAGCCGGTGTTCACTGTATTAGAGACTGAAATTAAGATCTAGCAAATTAACACCATCAATGTTGGCAGTTGGTGAACATTGCTGCAGTGAAGGGTTAACCTGAGATTTTATCTTAAGTAGATTCCGCTGTGCGCCATGCACTCGCACACATGTACTCTTCTTTATTTATTTATTTTTTTGTTTGTAATTGTCTTACGCTACAGCTTCTTTGTTTCATTCTCTTCGTTTTGAATTCATATTGTACAACATTCTTCCCAGATGTTTTCAGCCACACACATCGCCTGTCCCTTTTTTCCATGATGTATTTTGTCACATTGCTCATTTTCTTGTTTTGAGTGAGAACAATCCTCTACACCACACCATCGAGTTTTTGTTTTGTTTTGTTTTTTATATGTAATAAGTCTTTAAGGCAAATTAAACGTAATGTACGCACATTGATCTATGTGTAATTGTAATCAGTGTAGTAATACGTGTAACACATATTTTGTTTGTGCTTGTCACCTTGTGCCACTTGTGGGAAATTTCCTGGAAGGTGTAAATTAAAATGAGTTCAGTTTTTTTAAAACTTTGATAATTAAAAACTGCAGACCTGTTCATGCCGATCATTCATGTGTTAGACTTTGTGCTTATTCTCCTTTGTCACAAACTCTGAATGATCCTATCCTCCATGATGGTAGTACGTCCTTCGTTGATTAACTCTTTGGGTACCAGATATCTATAATGACTTAAAGTTATTGAATGCAAATCATGTTTACAGTCAAACTACTAATACTGACGAGCATAAGCTATCAGTGTGTTTGGAAATGACTAGGCCAATTGTCACAATCCTAGCTGCTTTAAAATATCAGAAGGTTTCAGAAACAAATTTGTGATCTCATCCACGAACCGATATATCAGTTATTGGTCTTCAAGGGGTTAAGACCTGATATGAAGTGATGGGGACAATGCATGTTTATTCAAAACATTTGGTACCGGTACATGATACAAAAAGTAAAGTAAACTTCCTTTGAGGCCTATTATTAGGCTTATAGGGCCGGAACTTATCCCTGTTTTGAAAGTATAAGTGTAAAGCAGAAAAGATTATTTTTATTTCGTCTCCTAGATAGGAAACTAGTTTGTCATAGTTTTACTTCCCCAACAGAATATGCCGGTAACCAGTTCGCACCTGGGTGGAGAGGAGACAAATTATGTAAAGTGTCTTTGACTCTTTGAAGACGCAACACTGTCGAACCCAGACCCTCGGATGAGAAGTCGTGCATTCGGCCACTATACCATTCTTTATAAGTTTTCACATACATCACGTTCAAGTACTTACACATTTTAAGGAAACTGGGAAAATACGTTACTGACATTGCTTGAAGACGTATATCTCCTCACAACAGATATGCCAACTCTGAGGGTTCGCCAGAAGAAATTAGTTCATTACGGTTTACGGGCAAATACAGCCAAATTATGGGAAGGACGCAATTAAAATAGACCTTTGCTTTTAAATCTCATTGCCGTTGCGTTCTTCGTTCTCTGGCGTTATCCTTGTACGAGGTAAAATTACTCTTTTGGGTCCTCATTTTACTTTGAGTTCAGCTCGTGATTACTCCAAGCCTCAGATGGGGGTTGGCATGTTTGTCACTATGGTAGACAGGAATTCTGAATGATTCTTGTCTTGTGTCTTACACGTGGAAACTGTTGTGAATTGTTCTGTATGGATTGTATACTGCATACCATTCCCTCTTTCATTTTTTTTATAGCGAAGTGATCTGTAGCGGTCTGCTAGATTATTTATCGTGGACATGTTTGTCAACCTCTAATTTAAATTACGTGTAATCTGAATCAAGATTTCCTGATTCCTCGTCAGAATCTCTGTATCTCAGAAAATTACGTGTGTAATGTTTTAGTTTTAGTGAAGTTCTTTCAAGGCCAATGAGGCCCATATAGTCATAGAACCGGAGATGATCCCGGTTTCAGTAGCGTTAAGAGGAACATATTTTTACATCATCTCTTGGACAGGACGCTAGTCTTTCGTAGGTTTAGCTCCCAGCGGAATATGCCAGTACCCAATTCACACCTGGGGGAATGAGATAGTGGAGAGTCCAATGCTCCGACCATTCAGCCACCGCGCCGCATGTATGTGTGTATTACTCTTGATATAAAGCTCTTTTTTATGATTTATAGAGCATTCTCATATTATCCAGTTACATTGTATTTTTTTAGCCTTGTAATTAGTCAGACGTGAGATTTTTCATAATTTAGAGAAAGTGGTAGCTGGTCTAAATTAGTCTAATAATGAGGTAGGCATATATTGGAGGACTATTATTTTTTTCCCAGTTGTTTTATTATGAAAAGAAAGCAACTTTTGGTTTCTCTCTACAGTACAATATTGTTTTGTGTGCAGTAATTAATAGAGGAGAGTTGCAAAGTAGGAAAAATTATTCGTTTTTCCATAATTTAATATTTAATAGGTAGGCCTACATGTTTGTTCATAGCCATTAAATAAACATTTTTTCATTGTGTAGCTTGTCTTTCTTATTCTTTTACTGATTCCATGTGTCACTTTGAATCTAAGATCACCAATGCCTTCTAGTTCTAGAATGTCCCTTGATTTCTGTCTGCCTTTGGCATCATAATTTAATTTCCCTTACTTTAATGTTTAATTATCCATGTGTACCGGTAGTTAAATATAGTAAAAAAAAAATTAAGTTCCATCAAGGCCAATGAGGCCTATAGAGCCGGAACTTATCTGGGTTTCTGTTGCGTGAAGCGGAACAGATGATTTTTACTTGTTCTCCTAGACAGGACGCTAGTCTGTCAGTGTCATAGGCTTACTTCCCTAGCAGCAGAATATGCCGGTACCCAATTCACACCTGGATGGGGAGAGGAAAAATAGTGTAAAGTGTCTTTCCCAAGGACACAACACGGACACCTCCCGGATTTGAACCCTGGACCCTTGGATTAGGAGCCCAACCATTCGGCCACCGCACCACGAAACAACAATAGCAGTCAGTAATTAGAAGGAACTACAGTACATTGTACAACTTTGGAGCAGTAAATACGACATCCACCACAATGGAGCAATGAAGACATCGTGTAACACAGTTTCAGTTTATTAGTTGGGCTTTCACAATCGGTTTCAAATGACATACAGTGGAAACCTCATACATTTGTAATTCGAAGTCCTTGGGAATGGACCAAAACTTCGAATTAACTTAAACGAGTTCGAATTATAGAAAGTAAGAAAGGGACATAATTGAGTTCAAAGAACGTCAAAATTATTGCCCATTTACTTCCCTTGACCCCCCCCCCTTTTTTTTTTCTTAAAAATCGATTTTTTTTGTCAATGTACATTACATGTACTGTACTAGTACAATAAATAACGTGTACATGTAGGCTAGACAGAGAAATGTTGTATGCCTACATGAATGCAAAGGCTAGAGGGACAGACTAGCTGAACGCAGGGCATTCATTAACTTCATCTCCTAGACAGGACGCTAGTCTGTCGTAGGTTTACATCCCAGCAGAATCTGCCGGTACCCAATTCGCACCTGGCAGGGGACAGGAAAAATGGTGTAAAGTGACTTTCCCAAGGACACAAAACAATCATCTTCCGGATTCGAACCCTGGACCCTTGGATTAGGAGTCCAACGCTCTAACCATTCAGCCACACTGTGTGCATTAGGTACCTGCATAATCTGGTCACCGCAGAACA
>JBDFRD010103268.1:0-24746 GCA_039654405.1 Bullina lineata
AGAGAGAGAGAGAGAGAGAGAGAGAGAGAGAGAGAGAGAGAGAGAGAGAGATGTAAATGGTTTTGACACAAAAGTGATGGATTTCTTCAACATATTTATTTTGTCCAATCCGGGTGCTTTTTTGTCTTTGTTTATGATTAGCTCCTGTGATTTTTTCAACCTTTTATATATATATATAGATATATAAATAATATTAATTGTTTGTTGTTGCTTTGTTTTGTTGTGTACTTGGCAGAAGGTGCGGATCTCATTCGGAATAAGTCTCTCATTTTATAAAATACTCATTGGAAGTCTAGATGCTGCTTGTGCTCATAAAATTGAAATATTTTTGTATTGTTTCTGAAATTGGAGCCAACTAATTTAGGTATAAAGAGGTTTACAAAAAAGACGTTGTCCTGATTTTTTTAGATGTATAAGAATTGTAAAATTCTAATCTGTATGTCCATATTTTACTTTGTAAGTTCAAAGAACAGCTTTTTTCACACAGAGTATATGAAAAATATTTGAATAAAAAAGAACAGCTCAATGAGCTATTCCATTTTACCTATTGCACGAATCACTGCACAAAGACAAGACTGATGATAATAGTAAACGTCCTGCTCGGTGCTTCAGATGGTGGATTGTATCCTCTCATTGTTCAATTTACTGTGCTTGATACTTCAGATCATGAGACATCACAGAAAGAAGATACTGTATTACTGAAATACCAGTCTGTCAAGATTGAGCTTACTGAAATTTGTCAACATGATTTAGATCATGTCTGACAGAACAAACTTAATTCTCATTCAAGGAATTTTAGTCTTTTGAACTTCCTTCAATATATGGTGTGCCCGAGGTCTTTGTCTGACTGTATGTTTTTTTTTTTTTGGAATGGGTTTAGTAAGAGAGCTTCAAAACTCAAATTTTTCCTGTCAAATGTTATATGATTGACATCCAGATTTATGAATGCATCACAATGGACCAGATGTTGTTATTAATGTCAGCATTGTTTTCAAAATGTCAAGTATTAGGTGCAGTCAAATAACTTGAAGTTAAATGATAAAAATACAGAACTATTATTTATTTTTCTACTTCAAAAAGTAGGTCAGCTACAAAAAATGTTTACTTGTGACAAATAACACCATCTTCAGATAGCACTCTTCTATGGAAAAGAAAGCCTAGCTGAAGTTAGCACCGAGAAGACTTGGGCAAATTTTTAGGCAATATTTTCTTCATAAAGCTCTTAAAATGTGTAAGATCAGAGTACTGCAACTGCCCGTTTTATGATATAAAAAATGATAAGATTTCTAAATTCACTGTACTCACACTCTGTCTGAATCCCACCTAAATTATGCAATCACAATCATAAATTTTGAACAAATATTTCCATCAACTTGAGAAAGCTAGAATGATAGCATATTCTCTTGGTAGTCAACAATTTTTTTGCTTTTTGGAGCATTTTGGTTTAACTGACCAAACATATTGCACAATATTTGATAGTTCTCTTCCCTAGTTTCTCTGCGGCCTGCTTCCTTATGGGTTCCACAGGAGTGCTATCAGAGTGTTGGAATTTGTAGTTTTCAAATCATGTGTCTTGTGCAGCTTCAGGTGTATTGCAGTTTTGTAAATTGCGCCATGAGCAGTACAGATGAAACAGCATGTGGCAAAATGACCTGCTTTGTAAGATTTGTGTGCAACTTCTTTTCATTGCATGAGCTGTCTTCACTAAATATTTTGTTTTAGTTTTGTGTTAAAATTATTGTCTGCAGACTTGTGGTTTTTGGATTGTACTCGTGGTGGTTATAACTTATGTCCTTGTGCCTTTATTCTTTACGATGCCATCTCATTTGCCATTATGGCTTTGGAGAGTTAGATCACTGTCCAGCACAGTGCATACTCTGCCACTGTCTAGTCATGTCTCCTTTGAGAAATTCGTTATTTGAATTTTTCTGGACTCCCTCAGTATCGCTGGGCACTTGGCAGCTCAGCTCTGCTGAAAGTTGTAGTCACAAGTGTTTGGAAATTTGTCAATGTATTTTTGTATCTGTTTAGTGTTTGGTTCATGTTTCTTTTTTTTTTATCTGCTGTAGGTTGCTTGCAAGCATATATGCTTCTTTCAAGCTGCTTTCCAACATTTGCATTAAAATTTATATTGATTAAATCTTTTATTTTACAGAGTGCTTGACATGTTTTTTGTGTTTATGAAATTGTAGTTCTTGATTGAAGTTAGCGATATTTCATGTTAGAGGATACAGTCTAGTCCATTTACAACGGCCTCGGTTATAACAGGAACTTGGATATAACAGTGATAAATCAAATCCCGGTTTTTTTTTTCTATAAGTGTCAGTAAAAGGAACCTGGGCTATAAACAGGGTTCAGTTTGCGCTGACTCGGATATAACAGGGATCCCGCTGCCTGTGAAGTAGTATTTGATCCATGAAATTTGTCTCAAGTAAGGCGTTTCGCCTGTCTGTCCGGTCACTTGTCTAAACACAAACTTTCAAACACACACGCAATGCACCACACATCCCATTTACTAAGCGGATGCCTCTCTTGTGGTGTTACACTGCCGTCTCTGGTTACACACAGTGACAGATTACCAAGAGGCGAGAGTGAGAGTTGAGAGGCGGGACATATGTTACTGTGATTACTAGGCCGGGCTGCGGCTAAGCTCGCTGACTGGGACTGGCATGTTCATATAGTAAACTGAAGATGCAATAGTAGCCTACTGGTAATTTCCCTTGATAATGAATGTAACAGGACTCGCTTATAACAGGGAAAAACTACCGGTCCCGTCAGTCCTGTTATATCCGAGATTGATTGTATTTGTATTTCTGTCACATAGGATAGGTAGGCCTACCAGGTTCCTTTTTAGTATGCTACGTTGAAGATAAAATCTGCCAACATGTTATAGCTTTGTGAATTTATGAAAGCA
Organism: Bullina lineata; assembly: GCA_039654405.1. NCBI lineage: Eukaryota > Metazoa > Mollusca > Gastropoda > Bullinidae > Bullina > Bullina lineata. The sequence continues at coordinate 2,915 of JBDFRD010103268.1, forward strand.
TTTAGGCTGATGCAGTCGTACTGGTCACATATATATATATATATATATAAACTGAATGGTTTCACCCCTTTTGTTATACCCAGTGTTCAGAAGTTAGTATTGACACGAGAGATCATGAACCTAAGGTATAAACATGTTACAATTGTCACATTTACATGGTCACAAATTCTATTTCATAACTCAGGTATTTCTTTTGTATTTTCTTGATAATCACATTGAAAAATAATGGTACTACCACTGAGGCAACACTGGTATAGAATGTGTATTAAAGAAATTTTTCTATTGAAAAAAAAGGATTTTTTTCCAATTTTTCATTTTATGACCACATCACTTTATTGTAACTTCAAAAATAGATGTCATTTTAATAAAACACCGGTAGTTCAATGCATGCAGTTTATAAATTTGTTTTCACAACCATGGGATCAAATGTTTTACTTCCTTTCACTTTCATCATGAGATCTTAAAAGTGCCTTATCATCTTATAAGCATTGCTGTAATGAATATCTTGTGGTACATTTACTTTAGAGGACTCTTGACTCTTAGAGTTCCTTCTACTTTCTCATTTGTTGTAAAATGCCTCGGGAAAAGAAATATCGAGACTTAATATGATATACTGTGTATTTTCTTTATTATTTTTATGTTACCCACCTACTGTAATTGTGTGTATTGTCTTTTGTGTTTTTTAAATTGTAGAATTTAATGTATGCATGTTTACAATATAAAAATTTAAATGAGTGCAAAAATATAAATAAACATGCGCACAACTTTGGTCTCTCAATCAGACTTGTTTAATGCTTGTCATAAGATCCATAGACGTGATAAAGTAAATTAAATTATTTTACTTTCCATATAATTTTTTTTCTGACTTTGTTAGCTCAAAGCTTATATGTGTTAACTTTCTTTATTTGAAAATACCGAGGATTAAATGTGTGAGGAGTTATTTTAATGTTGCTCCTGTAAAATAAATCTGCTTAACATAAGAACCGGAACGCAGTTCTTTATTATTCATTCAGCATTTACTATTCAAGATGGTTTCAAAATGTAAATTAATTTATTTAATGTTCAAATAAATATTTTACAATGAAAAAATGTGTCCTTGGGAAAGACAGTTTATATCATTTTTCCTGACCCTGCCCAGGGCACCAATATATTCTGCTTGGGAAAAAAACTTATGACAAACTGCAGTCCTGTCTTTGAGATGAAGTAAAAATCATCTGTTCCACTTCGTGCTGCCAAAACCAGGATAAGCTCTGGCTCAATGGGCTTCATAGGCCGAAAAGAAATATTTCTGTTCTGCTATATAGTTATAGTTACCTGCAACCATTCAGTCTGTATTCTCAGTAAAATTAATTTGTCCATTACACAAGGATAAGACTTCTAATTTATGGTCAACATTGTACTGGAAACCCCCCCCAAAAAACTGTTCAGTGAAAAATTTGAAACAAATGAATAAAATGATTTATCATCGAACTTCTGATTCTTAAAATCATTATTGTCATGATGTCCATGTCAATCACAATTGTATACATATTCAGTTCCCATGGCTTCCAAAGTATTTTGATAGGTGAAAGCATCGTCATGCACAGAATAAAAAAGACAGCTCTGTCTAGTGTATATAAAGTCATTTTGTCACCATATATCCGTTGTAATTACTGAGATGTGTGTGAGGGTCCAGGTTTGATTTGTTGAACTTTTAGATTCCTCGAGGGACTGTAGTAAAACATTCATAAAGATATTCAGACATTCTGAAAAGCATCTACGATGGCAAGATAGTTGTTTCGATTGAATCATGATGTTGCATCTGAGATAACTATAAAGTCTAAATATTGCTGTCTTAGGCTGATTTTTATGACGCTGAATTGAATTTTCTTAAAAAAAATCTGTATCAAAGTGAATTCATTGTAACATGTCAAGGGGTAGAAAATGATCTCTAGTTGGTGGAGAGGGGAAGCATTTTGGCAAAAGGTTTAATTCTTTCATTTTCACTTACTTGTTTGATATAAAAAAAAAATAAACATTACAATATGATCAATTCCTTCACACGGTTTTATAGAACATGGATGCACAGGAGTATAAAAAAAACAAACCAAAAGTTTGTAGATAGATGCAATAAGTTTTGAATTCCTTTTTCAACATCAATATATTTTGAGTCCCGAGCTGACAGTAAGTAGCTATTGTACATGTATTTTAATGTATTCCAACTTGTCCTGTATCGTGTAAAATCATGGTGAAAATTATAGTGATATTTACCACTGAAACACTTTCAACCATCAGTAGGTTGAGCACTTTAATTAACAAAGAAGGAAAAAAAATAAAGCAATAAGAGTACATAAGCATGCAAAAAGCAGAACTGTGAGTAAGATTTATTTTCCTGCCTGTGTTTCTGATATATATGGTAATTTATGAAACATACCATTCTACTATTTTCATATTCAAGGCATAGCTTTTGTCTTTACATTGTACAAATTCTGTGCTTTCCCAAGTGTAACAACTGCACTTGCCATCAATTTGCCTTGCTTCAGTTTGATAACAATCAATTTGCATTGAAGGAAGAATCGGATAAAGAAGAGCAAGTTAAATAATGTGATAGTGTGATAAATTTAGACTTTTGAATTTTTCTTTCTTTTTTTTTAATAGCAACTTTGAATATAATTTATGCTAATTTGTAGTAAAATCGTATTTTCTTTTGCATATCATTAAAGGAAAGAAATGTTTTCAGCAAGACTAATTATAAAATTAACCCCTTTCTTATATTTAGCATGTAGCAGTATAAACATTTTTTTTTAGTTTTGCAAATTCAATCATGCACAGTTCAGCCACAATCCAAATATCTACTATTTAACTTTTTGTTTATCTATTATTTTGATCTGTTGTCTAGTCAGTAAATTTTTTTTTTAAACTTGTAGCAGAGGAATCTTAAATTACCGGTAAGCCCGTATGTGAATTTACTGCTGTTCTGGAACATTTTACTTAGTACTATTCCTTTATATGGAGGATTGCAGTCATCAAATCATCCATTTGTTTTGTCTAAACTTTATTTATTGGGAGGAAATCTCCATAATATCTCAACAAGAATTACAATTAAAAGCAAAAAAAAAAAATAAAAAAAAATAAGCATTTAGAAAACTTTCTCATTTGAAAAGTTCTTCATAGATGATGAGATAAAGACTACAGGCATATTGTACACGATAAATATCTTTTTAGCAAATTTAAACTAATCCTTTCTATTTTAAATATATATATATATATTAACATTGGTATTTCACAGACTCTCTCTGTTCCATCTTAGTAAGTTACAGAACAAACAGATCTCTTAAACATTTATGGCAGCCTGTTATTTCATTTTGCTTGTATTTTACACTGTCCTTTTGTCAGTACCTGGTGATCACTATATTGAATTTTTTTGTACAAAACAGTTCCGTAATTTTCATTAACCTGATACTTATCTGATTGATCCCTACACTTTTGTTTCATGTTAGTTATCTCTTCTTGAAACTCAGATTGCTTTGAAGACTTGAATTTATTCATTGAACACTTGTCAAAGAAAATAGTTTAATTCACCATAACTCAAAGTACTTTTAATAAATTCACTCAAATTTTTACAGCTACATGGGAAATATACTAACGTCTGTTACTGTCTGTTGAAGACTTGAATTTATTTTATAGGAAAACACTTGTCAAAGAAAACAGTTTAACACCAGTTTTAATTTCATTTTCATTATACATGTAGATCTATCTCAAAATACTTTCAATAAATTCACTCATATTTTGACAACCACTAGAAATATACTTATCATTTTTTTAAAGTTATAGTTATATATAATTTATGGACAGTTTTAATCTAAATTAAAACTTTATTTTATAATCAAATATTTTTCGAGTCTGTGCTATTAAATGTAATGTATGTTGTCTTTTTTGGCTGTCAACAAACCTATTGAATCAGGCACTTGTTCACAACCATATATTGTTGCCATAAAGAAACTGTCCTAATTTTTTAATTACACTTGAATCCAGTTTCAGGTGAGAAGCTAAACTGGAACGTTATTTTACATGTATTTGGAGAATAAAGTTGAAAATATTTTGCGATTGATATTCAGATAGGTCTTCACACTCTGTGAAGATAACCTTGATAAGGTCAATTGTAGTCAATTTTCTATTTTGGCATATTAGACATCTATCTCCCCCATACACCGAAAGGTAAAGTTGGGGACAGATAAAGTAAGACATCTATCTGATATATTTTATGAATGACTTATGTATTCTCTTATTAATCATACTGCATTTCAATTGCTGTTCAGTCATGTATTTTTATTTATCTCATAGTTTTGATAAGTTTTTGTGTTTGTTGGTGCTGTTGTTTTACTTGTGTTTTGGTTTTATAATGATCAATGAAGGAAATAGAGAATTTTGAGATTAAATTAACGCCATGTATGTTTGCTCTTATTTTACAGTTTCTCCGCTAACATTGGTTTATGTGACATGAGTGTACTGTGTCTCCAGCTGTCTAATGTTATGAATGAACATGGACACAACACTGGTGCTGTCCGTATGCGAATTAACCCTTACAGTATTGTTGGTGATAATTATCGGCAATCCTGCCATTGCCTAAACTTTGAGTACCGACAGTGACTATTATTATCGCCAGCATCTTAATAAAACTTGGCTCACAATTATATGTATAGTGAACGAAGTAAAGGGAGATAAGAAATAGGTGGATTCAAGGGTATTCTCAGTAATCTCACTATATAGACTAGTGGTACTGTAAGTGTTAAGGACATTGGATTAGGAGTCCAGTGCTCTAATTATTCAGCCACCCAAACTTCTTTTCATAGCTGTGCCAAAACATTTTACCTTACCTGTGTCTTGAAATCCATACATTTCAATTTCAAAGCAACTTTGGCGATTGTAGCTGTCAGTCTGGAAGTGATCAAGTCATTCTTATATCTGGCATTTTTACAGCAACAACACAGCAGGTGTACTATATATATTATACTAGTACAAATATGAACAAATTAATAGATGTGACGACGACTTTCAGGCTTGGATTGACACAAATGATTTAGAAGTGTAGTCGTAGCCAAACGATACTACGAGGACAAATATACATCTGCAAAAAGAAGACATAACAGTTTTTCTTTTGTTGTGTAATAACTTAAGGGTACTCAAGGTAAGCTGACAGTGACAGTATTTAATTGTAGACATTGTAAAGACACCATACTGCTGCTGCTTCTAATGAATTTGAATTCATGGCAAAACATAAATAAGTAGTTCTCCACCCAGCTTGATTAAGGGCCGTCTTGTGTTACAGCTTTCCAGTCATTGCCTCTTTACAGGTTTTGTGCCACGTCTTCTTACACTATTGAGCCTTGCATTTTCTTTGAAAATTCCATTTCACGTGCTAGCTTGTTTCATTCCCTGCCAGATCTCAGAGGGGATCCACCTCCAAATTTTGTCTGTTTTATGTTATCACATCGGAGCTTCTTCAACTGATGCCTCAGAAACATTTTTTTTGTGCGTAATGTATCTTGATGCTGTCTCCAGCACTCAGCTGTGGCAGAAAACCCAACAAGGGAGACGATGCTTACAGATCAGATGTTTAGGCTGATGTCCATACAAATCACCCAACATCTGACCCACTCAGATACAAGTAACTCTCTTTCTCAATTAAGTCGTTTGAGATTCTTCTACAAAGAAAACGTCACATTATTTGAGTAATACATGTAATTAGTAATTGCAAAGTGAACATCTTTAGTTGGTTTTCCAGTTGTTTTAAGTTACATCATAAAACCAGATGCACAGATTGTTATCAACTGTTGCACTGTGAACATCAGACTGGCACGGGGCTGAGCAAACTTTTTGGATCGGGAGGCCACTTCGACCGAGCTGTGAACAGCAAAAGGCCACAATTTAAAAATCTGTGAATAATCGCTAAACTAAATAACCTATTTCTTGTATTAAGAAAATTGAAAACAAAAATGGGATCATTATAATAATACAAAGTATGATTTACCTACATTTAAAAAAAAACCCCGTAGAAATACATGTAAATAGTTTTTATTTATGTCTGTATATGTCTACAAAAGCTAGTTTAGGCTCAATGATATTGATGAAATATTGTAAATAGTTTTTCAGAAATTTACTTATTGATGTTTGTTTCTTTAAATTTGCTGGATGTTTCTGCAGAGGGCCACACTTGGCCTGACAGCTGTTGTTTACTCACCCGTGGACAAGTAGATTCTGAGTTAACAGATGGAATAGACAAACAGATATCAAATTGAAGCAGACAGAAATAGCGCCTTTACATTTAAAATGTTATACATGCACAAATGCTGTAAATACATCTTCAACTCTTAGGGATGGCACATTTGATCTAAGACACTATAATAGCACAGTGCTCAAATTAAGAGGGTCAGGCAAAACAAGTTCCGAGTGAATATGAAGTTTAATAAAAAGAGGAGAAGTAAATTATTTACATAGAGAGCTATCAAAATACAATACTGAGTATGACATCAGAAAAACTGAAAAAGAAAAAAAAAATCCAGCTTTGCTTGGCATTATGTGTGACATTATACATAGTACAAACACTGAAGTGTGGCATTCTTCAAAAATTCCTAAATACATGTACATTATAAAATAAACAATTATGCACTAAAAACATACAACTAGATTCTTTAATGTATCATAAAATATGCATTCTGAGTGTAATGTCAGAAGTGGCATTAAATTGCAGTTTTAAAAAAAAAGTCAAAAGACTGAAGTAAAACTATCATCATACTTCTTATACAATGGCTTCTCATTGACTAGTAGTATATAATGGTTTCTGATTGACTAGAACTAGAACAAAATTACTGGCCGTGATTATCTTGCTTAGGGGGAAAACAGAGAGGCACATTTGTATAATATGGTTTAAAATAGCCTGTTAGTAGGTAAAACTTTTTTGATCTGACAAAGTAGTAGAACAGCCACTGATTTACAATGAATAAATAACAGTTGTAATGTGATCAGAGACTTCCAGAACAAAATATAAATTTTAAATCCTCAGTCTCCTACCTAGAAAATTTCTTTTCTCTTTACTGTTAATTTTTTGCCTTACTTTTTTAAAATAGTAATTACAAAGTGGATCACTTTCGGTGCCATCTTGAATGATATTAACAGTTTTATGTACACATTGTATTTTTTACAAAGCCCAACACATCACTTAGAAACAGCAGTTTCAGCAAATTCTTAGCCTATGGCTCCTAAAAGCAAATGAGATACCGATACCAATGTGTAGAAGCAGACTTCATATAGCTAGTGGAGCAACGTATCCCCTACTGATTTCAAAGTGATACATAACATAGTCTTGACAGAACTTCGGGATTGATTTTATTGGTCTCGAGGAAGAGCGTTTGTGTATATATTTGAATGGAACACCCCCTTGATCTGACCCTTTCTGGGCTGATGAATTTTTATAGTTATAGTTTCTGGGAGATACCTCTGGTTACATAACTTCATACACAGAGCTTTGTTACAGCTCTCACTGTTCTCTTTACCTCATTACAAGCACAGGGACCTGCTTCAAAGTCACTATAAAATGTAATATTAATTTTAAAGTGCTAAGGATCTAATTTATGATTTGGAATGATTTGTAAAACATCAATAGTCTGGGTAGAAATTCTACTTTCAAAACCCAAAAATATCTTGGCTATTGACCTTTGTTTAGAAGTTAAATACATTATTTTTTATTCTTGATAGCAGGTCTGTATCTTAGAAGATGGGGTAGTGTCATAAATAATTTAAAGAAAGAGGCCATGTTTTTTTACATCAAGGAAGTAAATACAATATTGAACATGATACCTTTAACCTCATTTAAAAAAAAAAAATCAGAAGCACTGGTTTTCAAAGTGTGATCTGATCAATGTAAATTTATTTTTTTCCTAATGCTTTTGTTTTCATGAATCAGCCCATCTGAAAAATGAAAGTTTAAGCATTTACTTTTGGTGGTTACAATCACATATTAACCCCATCTTTACATGTTGAAATGCATTGTTATCAACTCACGCAGGATCAATACATCTTCAGTCACTTTTATGTACATGTTTTTTAAACTAAGTACATGTATATATATATACTGACTTTCAATCATGAATATTGCGTTACTTGACTTAAAAACAAACCATTGGCAGTGAAATTATTACTTTTATCAATTTTTAACTAGAACAGGGAGGACAGGAGGAATGCTATTGACACCATGTATCATTGGTTATTAAATAAAGGTGGAGAAGAGGAACTTATATGAAAGGAGATACCCTTACCTATCCGTGCTCTAATCCTCCAACCTTTTCATCAGTTTGATAACTACTACTTAACTGAAAAATTCACTTCACTGTAAGTAGTGTAAGGGTTGGGGTTTTGTCCAATTGACAGCCTACTGCTGAACCAGGATGCCTCCACACAAGTCTGTCTGTTCTTGTTTGTTAATGGTCCGCGACCAGCCTTGAATTTGTGCGAAAAAACTCCCCTGAAATTTAAGGAGCATTGCGTAACATTCAGGAAAAAGACAGATCCGCCACACCTTTATGTAAATAAACCGCTGTGCAGCTGACAATCGAAACGTGGAAAGGGTAAAGATGTAAAATGCCCTGTGGCGCAGCGCGAGGGAAAAAGGTTTAAAATTGTAAACTTCCACGCTAAGTATGAGCAGTACAATTCTTAAAGTTTGTATTCATACAAATTGCCCCTCAAGTCGAGAAATAGAAATGATCTAAAAGTAAAAACAAGCGAAAAATTTCATGTTTTTGGTACTTTAGTTTCCCTGTTTGGTAGAGACCTTTTTTCTATTTTCTTCTTTCACTTTTCTAAAATGTAAATAAAAAAAAAAAATGTTGCCAGCACCTTTAAGTAAGACTTCTCCAGATTCTTCACAATTGAGTCACCAAAAATGAGTTCAAATTAAAAAACATCTCTTCTCATTTTCACCTAGTCATTATAGCAAAGTGGTCGGTATATGCGTAAACAATTCAGTAAAATGTGGGAAGTTAGCTGACCTTGATTACAGTATGGAGGGGAAAAGTAGCCAAGGCGTAGGCGATAAAGAGAGGGTTAAACAACATCACCTTCGACTCAGTCAGTCCACTGTATTTTCATTTTTTGCATTTACCTTAATTTTAACAGTGTAGAGAATATGATACACCGTGACTTTCAAAATTAAGAAGTGGCACAACTTCTACAATTTGAGTTACAAAACTACACACTCCATTACAAATACTTACAGTTGTTCTGTTTTCCAGCACATATGAAAATTGACTGGCCTGTATTGCCTTTAAAAAATATGAAGTAGTGATTTTAGGTGTAGGTATAAATAATGCAAAGTAACTATGATTCTCTGAAAATATTTCCCTTCAACCTTTTATGACTTTTGGATAGTATTGCACTTTGGTTTACTCTTTATGACAGTCAGAATGACAAATGTCAGACTGTGTTCTATTCTGATTCTTTATGATTGTCAGAATTCACATGTACATGGTTTGATTTTTTTTTTATTATTATAATGTACAATATTCAACTTTTATGATTATCAGAACTCTTTATGATTGTCAAAAATCATTACAATTTGACTTTTTCAAGCAATAAGAGTTTGGTTAGGACATCAAATTTGTCCAGTAAGTCATGAAATAATTCCTCTTTGAATGCACTCGGCAAAGAAAAAAAACTAACAGAACTGAGACAAAAAATAATAATATGGTCACACCCTATTCAATGTTACAAAACAAGACGAAGATAACAAAGTTAAACTAATTTAAAATAAAGAATTTCTTAAACATGCAGGAAAAAACCCACCTTTTTAAAAAGAAATAACAAAGAATAATAAAAATGTCCATGAAACCAGTGGTAACAGACAGAAAGCAGTCTGATGATAAGATCTCACAATACTAAATTTCAAGAAGGATCACCACTAACATTGTGTAATCCCAATTTTCGTCTGAACAAATTGGTAAAATTAAAAAACAAAACAAAAAAACTGTTCACTGACAGGACAAGTGAGAAAAAAAAATTACGATACTACAAAGTTTCTAAATATTTCTAAATATCACTCTTTCCTCAGTCCTCAGGACCTTAAGTATCCAATCTTTTTTCTTCCTTTGAAGTTATTTTTAATATTAAAGACTTTTGAGCAGTTCTTGATCTGATCATATTTTCTCAGTAGCACAGTCGCAATCAATCACCATCAGCAGTGATCACGGTCAAAACTGACCATACCGAAGTTGCTCATTAATGCATTATTTCATAGTTTTTTTGTTGTTGTAACAATTAACCCTCCAAAAGAAATTAATGGCAAAGAAAAAAAGTTGACCAGATATGAACTGCTAGCAAAGTAACACCAGTAACAGCCCTACCAACATAGAACAATGTGCCATGAATCTGACAAAGGCTAACAAAAGCTCTGTAACATTGCAATTGACACTTAGTTTAAGAAAGAAAAGCTAAGTGATTGATAGAGAACAATTATTCGCCGACAGCCACCATTCAAACTTTTAAAAAAATATTTTGCTTTTTTAAGAAAGGAAAACATGCAAGTAAACATACTCAGTTTGTCAACCTGAAAACTGGCATTGTCTCTGGTAAGCATTTTGGTGACAACAAGGAACTAACTGTAACCATTGCACAAGGATTTGAAACAAACTATCACAGTACTTCAAAAAGGTAGTAAGAAAAAACATTGTAAAAACACACAGACACAAAAACTATTTCGAGGAATCAATAAACAACTTTGTAAGTTTATGATATGTTTTGGTGAACCATCACTCAATACATAAAATCTGAATATGTTTATACAAAAACAGATTAAAACGCATCTTCTAATCGGTGTGTCTGCTCTAACAATATAAACCTGAACTGCATTTGATCTTTCTTCGTAGGCCTACATTTACAATTTAAGTTAAATTAACCATACATTTTAAAATGGTAGTTTCTGGGAACCCTTTTGAACTGAATACTTTTGTTGTTACTATTATTGATTATTAAAACTTATACTAATTCCACAATAGCTAGTCCCTGCAATGTACTACATCAGACTATAAACATTTCTTGGGGTTACCAGCAGATCTGAAAACATTTTTATGTGGAGTATGTATATAATTTTAACAGCTCCATTAGCATGAACATAAACACCTACTGGTGTAAAATTGCCATTCTTAAAATGCTTAAAATCAGCAATTGAAAAACTGAAATCATGAACTCAATAAATCATTTTCATAACCATTATGAAGTAGCCAAAATCTGAAAGCACCTGTGATATTATGGATCAGACGGCAAAGCATGCTTACACAAACATTCATGCAGGTTAGGTATTGACAACAAATAACTTTATATAAATATATACTGTGGCATGGAAAAAAATCTTTGCTTTGGCTAGGTTTGGATTTTAACAAAGTACCAGTACACTGTACAAAAGCAGCTGTCAACAAGATCATTTAACTATGTAACAGTGATAAAATAAAAAAAAAAGTTTAAATCTAGAATGTAACAAAATTGAGATTAAATTATAAGAGAATTTAGTATATGTCAAGATGGGAGGACAATATGAAAAACCCTCCTCACAAACATCACAAGTGAAAAATTCAGTAAAATAAAATAACAAACAATAAAAAATAATTTCCAAACAAAAGTTGATATTTGGCAACTCTCTTATATAATAAAAACAGGTAACAAAGCTTCAACTCAGAACTTAAACCAATGTAACAACAAAAATACACAGGTTCGTCGGAACTGAAAACCTAAATTTTTCTCTGAATAATAAGTAAATATGTATCTCAAGGCAGTAAATACTGTCTCTTTACAAGCAAGGCAGCAACAAGGTATTATTGATGTATTAATGACATCTATGTCAGTAAAGTTCCTTCACAGTCTACAAGGCCCATTGAGCCGAAGCTTATCTCTGCTTCAATGTACAATGAAATTTAAAAGTCATCATCATGTTCCCAGTAAGTAAGATATGTCAACATGGTTCTATACCACCGCTGCAATCATCGTATAATTTGCAGATTATGTTTTGATATCACAAACACATTAATTGTTCCCAGATTTGTTTCGTGAATGTTGAGCTTTGCTCACTAACATTTGCCTTAGCGTTTCAGCTTTAATAACAAAACAGAAACTTTGTTCCTGGTTACTCTTCTACGGATAAGACGAAAGAAATTTAAAACTATTTAAACCATCCAAGTGTCCATTCCAGTTATTTTTTTCCCCACATAATTGTTGTCAAGAGACTTTCATTGCTTGTTATTATACTTTATCTCAGTAATGAGAATCAACAACAAACAGCAGGAAACATCATGGTAGATGGAACAAGCATAAATGATGAAACTTTCAGTTACCAAAATGGAGGCACAGACATATATAATAAATGTGAAGGCTTGAACATAGAAAGCCAGAACAGCATCCTAGTCACTATGGCTCATATGGAAGTTGAGTACATGATCAACAAATAGAAAGGGAAAGCATTCAGCTTCAATGTGAAAGCAGTGCTTGTGTATGGGTTACAGACCTGGTGACTAACGAACGGAAACCATCTCAAATCAACAAGCTTTTGTGGAACTTTTCCGACAGCTAAGACTAGACAAGACACAATTCCATAATTGGTCTGTAGGGAGAAACTGATATGGATGCAACACATTTTGAGAAAGCCATCAACATATCAAACCATAAAAGTACTAGATCTATACTGGAACCCACAGGTAAAAAGGAAAGTGGGAGAGCATAAACAGACTTCGACAAAATTCTGGAGCAAGTTGGTGGATACTGAGCTTAAATCTTCAGTGAATACAGACAGCCCAGCACAGAATACAGTCGAGAGGTGTGGCTGTGGTCCTTTGCTCCCATGGGGGTGACAAGGACTAAGGAAAAGAAATTATTCGTAAAGTATTCAATAAGCACACAGATGTGCGTATTTTGAGAGAGAATGTTTTTGCATGTACATATTTTAAAATATATGAATTTCTTTTGCATAATGCAACTTGTAACTTTGAATACTTTCACTTCCAACGTACCTTTACATTTTGTGAGGTATTAATTTTGATTCAGTTTCAGACCCGCACATAAAATATTCGTATAATAAGCCTGAGTAAAAGCTGTAAATCAGTTATATACAATTCATTTTTTTTTGTACATAAGACATTGATTGTCACTTTATGAATAGAATGTGAAGTTACATTTCAGAAGTTTATCAAACAACTTTGGTTCAAATTTTTCTACAAGCATTTTAGAAGCACAAATTCAGGAACAGTACAATTTGAAACTAAAACATGGAAGCATAATTTTTCTTAAAAGGAACCAAACGAACAAGATTGAAAATAGGATGTAAATAACGAACACTGTGAGATAGATTGAACCATTTATACACCATTTTCTGGAACAATTCATATTATGCTAAGAAAAAAAAATACAGAGTGATGTACAAAGTATAAAATAATTTCATAATTAATACTCATCTCAGCACTAATGCCACAGAATATATACAGTTGGTAGACCGTAAGTTCTTTCTTTCCAAACAGTTGAGTACAGTAAAAATTCATTTTTATCTGACAAATTCAAAGTCTGTCTTCATGGTGGCTTACATGAAGCTTGAAGCATTTGAGTCTGACACAACCATAACTTCAGGAACTTTAGCATTTATGAGTTTGTTCACATACATCTTCTGCTTATTCGAATCAAACAGGCATAATTTCTTGTGGACACAAGTAAGGCTAACAAGCAGATTTTAAAAAATAAGATATTTTTCAAAAGTATTTTCCTTCATTGAAAATTACATATATTATGTAGGCCGACTGCATGGAAGCAGATTCAAATATTTTATTTCACATTTTTCCTCTTTTTCTTCTTTCTGACCAAATTCCTTCCACTTCCATAGCTTAGTTATCACCTCATCTACACCAACTTTCAACAACAAAAGACCAACATATTCAATGTCTGTTTCTGACAGTTCCTGAATATTGTACAAGTAAGTACATATTCTGGACATGTGATTGACCTGTTAGGATGGAACATGGCGCATACTTCAAATAATCTGAACATTTTTTTTTACATAGCCATAAGAAGCAAACTTCTTGACTAATACTAATATCCAAAGAAATTAAGCATAACACACAGAGTCAAGAATCATCATCATACAGTGAAATCTACTACATGTATAATGAAAGACCAGGCTGAACAGGGTATAAAGAACAACAATATTTCTATAAAAATGAACAAAAATAACTAAAAGGAAACATAGTAACAAAATTTTTTTACTGGAGATCCAAAACTGATACTTCACTCTTACATTTATGGTTTAAAGGACGAAAATCCCCCCACTAAAACATAATGGTTAACGAAAATCACTAATAGAAAGCAGGAAGAACCATTTACTCAACGTCCCTGTAACAGTAACCCACTTCTGGAAATCTTGGATATACATCCCCTTTTGTAAGTTGAACAAACATCACTTTGTTCCTTCAAGGCTTTAAAAAACAAACAAACTGGAACTTATCTTGGTTTCAAAAGTTTGACACAGAACACATGACATTACGTTCTTGACAAGTCTGTTGAACATGCTGGTACTCAATAAGCACCGTGTGGGGTGAGTAAAAATTATGAAATATTTCCCTTGATTAAGGAAATGACACCGGGTTCGATATGGACAGGATTAAAATCTATACTTATGGTTTTGAGACAAGCAGGCTGACAACTCAGCCATCAGCAATATGGATCCTCCATTTAGTTTAAGCCACATACAAAGCTTATGGAAATGATGTATTACTTATGTAGTCATAAAAAACTTTAATTTCGTGTTATTATTTCTCAGTTGTAATATTATGTCAATAGTGTAGAATTAAAAAAAAACAAAAAAACTGTGAAATAGAAGAAAACCGTTTTGCAGACCTGTCAACTTTGTGAACTCAAATATAGGGATAATTTTGAACGAGCGTATTGGAAAAAGAAAAAAATATAAAGGAAACACTGTCATCACTAGATCTACATCCAGAAAAACCAAGAAAGAGGTATCTACTCCACTATTCTGACTCTATCAGTATCATCATCCACAACAAGTGTAGATTGACCTACAAATGAACTGAACGTATCCATGTCTTAAATCTAGGTCTATGATCTTCTACGTTAAGATCTTTGACAAAAAAAAAAAAATGTTGGAGACCCGGCGAACCCAATCTGGCCGAATGTTGTTCGTTGACATTGCATTGCACTTCGCAATTTTGTGACAGAAATTAATTAGTGTCTCCACAGCTCTGGGGCTTGAAAATAGGTAAAATTTTGATGTTTTCGGGATATCGGGACCGGTAGTTTAAAATCAGGATAATCCCGACAAAATCGGGATGGTTGGCAGGCCTGTTTTTGTTTTGCAATTCCATGAGAAAAATATCTCCTAACAGTCTTAAAGACACTTGTATCTCATTATGATAAATAATAGTGTTGTAACAGCTGTTTTGATGCATTAAGCAAGTTTATAGATTGAGAAAAGCGCTAGCAACGAGCAGTTATAGTGAACTCAAAGAACACCATTATTTCCCAATAACTTCTGGAATTGTTTCCAACTTCTCCTCTCCTCCATCTACAGCAGGAACACCGGCTTCACCGTTTTCAGCCTCCACTATGAGCACAGGTCGTTCCCCTTTAGTGTCAGCAAGACGGGGCTCTGGGGCTTTTATCTCATCTCCTTTCTCCTTTTTCACTTCAACAATTTTATTTAAGGAACTGGCTACACTTTTCCCCATTTGCTCCTCCTCTTCCATTCCTTCCTCATCCTCCTCATCCTCACTGTCGCTGTTGGCGATCCGTTGCAGCGCCTGTTCAAGATCAGTGAGAGAATTGACGTCCTCTTCCTCTGCTCTGGAAATCATCACTGGTATGCCCATGGCCATCAGGCTGCTGAGCATGAGAATAAAACCTGTAAGGGAAAAGAAGCAGTTACAGAAAAAGCTGCCAGTTGTGTAGGTTGCTCAGTATTAAAAAATAAAATTGATTAATTGAGACAAAAATGATTACTTGGAATGATGTGAAATCCCCAAATTTTGTTGATAACCCTTATCAAAAGCATTTATTCCACAGTTTGGGGGCAGAGACTTTTTCGTAGAGATTTTGCATAACTTACATATGCTTTTGGAAGTCTCTTCAGAAAGCAATAATTAACAAATCATTAATGCTAAAACAAACCCACATGAAGGTGTCAAGTTTACTTTACTATGTGAAAAAAACCAACAAATTATTTATTTAAACCACTTTACAGTCATATTGCCATTTGTTACTGTGGCTAAGTTTTACATACCACAAACTACAAATGATTTCTCAAAGCCAAGAGCACCAACAATTATGCCTGAAATATGAAAAATAAACACTTTAGCTTTGCAGGTACACAAAATTTCTTTAAAGTAACAGGATATGTAAAGACATAAACTGCATTGTGTAACACTTCAATGGATGTTCAATAATACATATTCAAGTAAATTTAATATTCAGGACATTCTCAATGTTTTCACTCTTCTTAACCTCATTCTTAGCTTTCCTCTCCCAAAATTTGCATTGTCAAGACATGAATGAAGACAGCTTTTTACAGCAGAGCTGCTGAAATTATAATCATAGCTTCACCTTCCACTTAAAACAAGAGCAGCAACTACAGCGATATAGACCTATTGCGGGTTTCAAGAAAAAAGCCTTGCCCATGTACTGCACCACTTACTTGCAAAGGGAGGCCCCACAAG
Source organism: Bullina lineata (assembly GCA_039654405.1). Lineage (NCBI taxonomy): Eukaryota > Metazoa > Mollusca > Gastropoda > Bullinidae > Bullina > Bullina lineata. The sequence continues at coordinate 19,645 of JBDFRD010103268.1, forward strand.
ATAGCCCACCCCTTGAGACATTGAGAGGAAGCCAAAGCCTAATGCCAAGTCCTCAATTCCCAGCAGTTCGATGGTAAGGAGAGACGTGAGCGGCACCAGGGAGCCAGTGTAGATGCCCACAAGGACAGAGAAAACTATTTGCTGTGGCAAGCTCGCAAAAATCAAGGGACTCAGGACCAAGATCATGCCAGACACAGCCAAGCATCCTTAGAAAAGATTTCATAAAAAAGAATTGTTTATCCCTGTTTAAGAGGTAATATGGTTGCAAGAAATGAGATGTGTTTCAGGTCAATAAAAGATCTATTATATTTGAAATTTGGTGATCCGATAGTTAAAAATAAAACAAGTTATTGTTTCAATATTAGCAGCTGACAATTTGATTACTATTTACATTTTTTTTAATTATCAGAAAGTAAAGAGTCCTTTCTACAATCTCACCACTATCTACTTTTGTGATAATTTACTAGCTTTATTATTGTTATCAGGTTAATTGTTTTTTAGCTTTTGCGAATTCAGCCCAACTGGATAGAATCATATACATTTAACTATTTTTTTTTTACTCCATCCAACTGCTTTAAAGCGCATAACCTAAAGAAAAACTTCACCTGTTTGCAGCAGAACAGGGCCAACACTGCGATCTGTGGCCAGAAGACCAGATAACAAGCGTCCCATCATGGAGCCGATTCCCATTGCTGTATATAAGGAAGATGCTTCAAAGACGCCAGTACCTTGGCTGAGAGAAGTATAATAAATGTGGCATTACCCGACTCAGGGAAGTAAGTCTACTTAGGTGTGCTTCTATGGCAGATGATTAGAATTACAACTCGTGGTTGAAGCCTTTGACAGTTCCTCCTCAGTAAAACGTAAGACAAAAGAAAAGTAGTAAAAGACCACTTGCTGGTCGAGCAAAATATTCCGGTGATCCAACTACACTTAAATTGTATAAAATGTAAAATGCAAGGCCAGGCATGACCAGTGTTTAAACTGTTTCTGATACTAACTCCTAAAACAGTATTTTTGATTCGTTTTTAAACACAAAAGTCTTGTTTAATCACATCTAAAGGTAAGCCTACCTTATTGCATAAGATGGTAAGTAAATCATTACTGGAGATTCACCAAGAGCCCAAACAAAAGCTGATGAGATAAACACCAAGAACGATTTGTTCCTGAGCAGGCGGAGGTTGTCCAGTACTCCAGTGAAGCAATCCATTACCTATAAAATAAAGTCAAAGACAATACATCTGAAATTGAAGATACCCTGTTGATTTCAGATGGTTAAAGAAAACATTTTTTTTTTATTTTGGCTTTCATGGGAATTGTACAAGGGTTAGATCTAAGCCTGTTGATCATTAAGTTTCTACTATGATTACACCACTATCTAAATCTACCAATTTGGTTATGTCTAAGTGCTGAATGTTCATAGAAATATTGACTCATGACACAATGAACAACGCAAAAAAAAAAAAGAAAAGATTATCCTTTTACATTACCAACATGCAATCAAAGGGCAGCACTTAGAAATGCCAATCAACTCTATATAAGCAACAATGCAAGTTACCTTAAAATTGCTTTAAAAAAATAACGCTTGCAACTCCCCCCCCCAAAAAAAAAAGAGAAAAAAGAAAAGAAAAGGCAATTACATTGGTTTCTCTCTAAGTGGTGATTGACACTTTTTTCCTTTCATGACTTTGTTTCGAAATGGTTGCAGGAGAACTGAGCACTGCCTACAAAGGGAGTACCTGATGGTCTGTGGTTTTACAATAGCTTCTCCTTCAATACATTACTTCTTGAAGTCATCTATAAAACAAAATTATTTAATATTTTCACAAGAAAAATCTTGGAAATAGATTAATCTTAGTGGGGCATTAGAAAAAGGCAAATTGGTGTCAATAGACAGCAATGAAGCCAAAGTGGTAAGTGCCAGCAATATATTAGCAGGCACTGAGCGAGAGAAAACAAGCAATGTCAACTAATTAGCTAATCTCACTGTGTTCAGAAATAAGTCCAAAAAATTTTCAGTTTTCCATCTCATTATCTGTCTAACATCTATCATTATCTCTGAACTCGGAGAACACAATCTCATCAGATATTGCAAAGGCTCTAAACTAGCACAGAGATAAGGGAAAATGACCCACATGCATATTATGATTAACAATTGATGACAGGTATTTCAAACAAAAGTGATAAGTGAATCCTGGACTGATTGCTCATGACATGCTTGTGGGTCCTTTATCTTGTTTGAAAAAGTGCTTTTTTATAGCACAGTTTTTCCAAGGCCACACAAATAATCTATTCTATTGCCTTCAAAAATGCTATCTTTTCAAGACTAGGAATAAAACAAACACCCCATAGAGGCTGTATAACTTTGTAAACTAAACTTGCAACCTAATTTATGGTTATAAATATATGAGCTTGTTGAACACCTTAATGTCTGAATTGAACAAATCAAAACAACTGCGTCTTTGCATAAACAAATAACATGTCAGCATATTTGGTATGAAAGGCTTGCAAATGGTTTTGAAGTTAGCAATCAGCATAAACTGTTTTTAAAGTGATATTAGAAAAGTCATCAGTTTCCCCTAAAAAAACCCAACAAATCCATCTATTGGATGGGCAGAAGTAAAAAGGGCAAAGTAAAGCTAATGAATTATGACAACATATCCAATTAAATATCCACAAACTCTTAGACAGCTGACTACTAAATCTTTTTACCGATTCTCTCTTGTCTTTCTGATCTCCACCCTCAAGACGTATCAGATCATCTTTGACAATGGCCAAGGCTGTTGGGAAGCTAGCAATGCTTCCCATCAGGGTGGAGATGCTGCGAGAGCCAAGATTGTACCTTGGGGTCAGGGCATCCCTGGGGCGGAGCTGAGAGACCAAGGTGGAGGCAAGGGACTCGTTGTCCAAGTCACCGTGGTGGTGCAGTCCATCACGCATGGAAAGCCGCTGGCTGATGTGACTGAGGGATGTATGGTGCGACTGGGGCTGAGAGCCGGTGGACTGCAGTCTGTTTCGATAAGACCGGGCCAGGGAGGACAGTCCCTGTGTGCTGATGGGGGACGATGGCGCCAGGTGTGGAGTCGGGGTGGCCGACGGAAGCTGGACAGAGTTAGCTCCCAGGCTTAGGCTACTGTTGAGATGAGAGTTGGACAAGTGGTTCAGCTGGTGGTGGGGGCTGGACTGGTGCGGGGTGGAGTTGGAGAGAAAGGCTACAGGGCTGTTGACCCCAGTTGGAGTCATGACAGGACTAGGGCTCAGGAAGTCCCCCGTGGGACTCAGCTTAGTACTCTGAGAGGGGCTCAAGGGATGAGAAGGACGGTGGACTGAACGACTGGTAGACACTGAGTGACTGGAGCGGGACATTTCTCGGTGGAGGACGGCTTTCAGCAGGGGAGCATCCACGTCTCCGTTACTCAGCTTGCTGGAATTGCGATGGACAGCAGACTTCTTTCCATGACTGATTTTGTCCAATCCACTTAACATACTGTTCTGATCCACACTACTGTACAGGCTGTTGAGACCACTCAGCAGGCTGTTGCGTGCACTAGTCAGCTCATGCTGGCTGTTTCCTTGAAGAGATTCTGGGTTAATATTGATCTCCCTTTCAATTTCTCTCAAACGTTCCTCTGGGGATGGCCTCATTAGCATTCCTAGTGCTGTGATATGGAAGACGACACCGGACCACAGCAAATAGGTTCCACTTAGGCCATACCTGTCCAGCAGGCTTGAGATAGCGGCTCCACCTGAAGAGAAAGGAAAGGTTATTTTGTTGAACACAATTGATCAGACACTTTTTAGATAGAAAGAATATAACACAGTGATTTTCTTTTTGTCTTCCCTGGTCACAAAATCCATCGAACAACACAGGCAACCTCACTGGGAGCACAAAAACAAAAACAGTCATCTCTCTCCCCAAAAATTCAAACACTTTTTAACCTTATTCCCTACTTTGAAAGAAGACATAGAATCCTATGTTTGCTTAAATACTGGCTAGGCAATTGATTACCTTTGAAAGGTGAGCCCTTCACCTAACCTAAGTATTCTTTTCCCTTGAACACATTTCCAACCCCCTTTTCCCTTACCTGCAAGCATTCCTGCCCCAGCCCCTGTGGCCAAGATACCACAAGCCAAGCCTCGGTACTGGTTGAAGTACTGCCCTACTATCACAAACAAGGGATTGATCACATAGCCAGCACCAATACCTTGAAAACAAACATAACAAGTCAATAGTTTTGAAATGTATTCTGCATGCACACATACACAAAGTGTATTTACACTGCAATATAACAGGTACTCTATAAACATTGTATTATATATATATTTTTATATTAAGTAATGTATGCACATATAAAATTACAGACATTTGAAAACTCCTCATAAAAACATATGCATTGTTTTTTTAAAAATATAAAACAGTTGTGAATTAGATTATGCTTCCATGAGTTTTTATAAAAGAAGTCATCTTTAACTTCTTGCAGTAAAATAACAATACAAGAGATAAGCAAATTTGTCCAGGAGAAGACCTAGTATTACCTGTATTGCTTTATACTATTCATATGGCTCATCAAACTGGGATAAAATCTGGTTCTTTGGGTTTTATAGGCCTCGCTAGGACTTTACTTACTCATTTTAAGTATTAAAACAGTAGCAGTGGCTTAAGCATATATTTCCTCTTACCTGCAATGAGGCCATGGGTTATAATGAGTTCAATTACTGAAGTGGAAAAGGAAGCCCCTATAAATCCAAGGGTGATAACTATGCCAGCACAGCATATAGTTAGGCGAGCTCCAAATCGTTTGAGAGATGCTCCAACAAAAGGACCTGAGGAAATGAATATGAATACACTCATCTGTTTTCAAACAAGGCATCCAAAACAAAGTGAAATATGAGAAAGCATAACAAAACATAATGCTGTGAGGAGAAATCTTTTTTTTTGTTGTTAAAGTGAAGACCCTATTTGAGTATCTTATTATATCTACATAAAAAGTTTTGACAAATTAAGATGAAAAACCACTGTAAAGAAATCTTGTTTCCTTCATCGAAAAAGACAAATAAATATGAGAAAATGTTTGTGATAAATACTTGGTAAAACAAATAAA
>JBDFRD010103269.1:0-13298 GCA_039654405.1 Bullina lineata
TATGTATGTATGTATGTATGTATGTATGTATGTATGTATGTATGTATTAGTAGAATATGTAAATTTGTTTTGCATGTATGTGAATATGTATGTATAATATACAATGTAGGTCTATGAATGTGAGTGTATGTGTGTGTGTGTTAGTGTGTGTGTGTTTGTGTGTGTGTGTGTGTGTGTGCGTGTGTGTGCGCGCGCGCGAGTGTTGTTTTATTTGAATCGATGAAGGAGGTGCGCCTGCTGCTGAAGTTCCCATTGTTACTTCCCTTGCTCGTTTTGAATGCGTTCCCTTGTTACTTCCCTTGTTTATGTTGAATGCGTTCCAACTGTCCAATACGCTTGGGGTTCTTTTTTTCCCATGAGAACTCGGCAGTAAACAAACACTGACTTTTTTTCACTCACTGGTTAATTCGCAGCGAGTGTGTGTTCTCGTGTGACGTGGGTTTCGCATTTCACGGAAATAAGCCTGGTTTCACTTTGTCGGAATTCTGTGACATCCAGACTGGCATAACAGACGGCATTAGCCTGCCTCCGTGTGAACGTAAGTTCCACCACCACCACCACCACCACCACCATCATCATCATGAGCCATTTTTCAGTAAACCTGTACGGACATTCACTTTTTTTTACACAGAATCTAGGTTTTCAGTGCTATCAATATTTAGCCTACTCAACGTCTACGTCTTACAGAGAAGTCTGGGGCTTTGGTATTTTTTACCTTTTGTTTAACTGTTACAGTCACCTCATCTTTTTATTGAACTCACATCTTTATATCATTATATGCTCACGTTTTTTGTTGTTGTTTGTTTATTTTTGTTGTTGTTTTCTTTTCTCGTAATTTTTTTCGGCACGTTCAAGATCTAATATCTACTTCTGAAGTCACATTTTCTAACTGGAGAAATTTTTGTTGTTGTTGTTGTTGTTGTTGTTGTTGTTGTTGTTGTTGTTGTTGTTGTCGTTGTTGTTTTGTTGTTGTTGTCGTTGTTGTTTTCGGGGGGGGGGTGTCAAAATGTTGATTTCTTATTGTTTCTTTTTTTGTATAATGAAGTTTAGATATTGCATGCAGTTTGAATGTCTGTTTTCTATGATCACCATTATCATCATCGCCAGTCTGACCACCTCCTCTTTATGATTATACCAGTACTCCTCTGTTCTAGAAGTCTGTATGTATTGCAGTATGTAGAGAAAAGTGTAGTTAGTGAGTATCCAAACTGAAAATTTATGAATTTGTGCATACAAGGAAAAGAAAGAGAGACAGAGAGAGAGGGGGGAGGGAGAGAGACACAGAGAGCAGAGAGAGAGGGAGAGACAGAGATTTTATTCAAAAACATTTTAATGGCCATTTTTTATTGATATTGTTGTTCTTGATGATGGTGGTGATAATGATGATGACGATGATGATGATGATGATGATGATGATGATGATGATGATGATGATGATGATGATGATGATGATTGAAAATAAGACACAACAGTCTAAAGTTAATCTAAATGAAACAGCTATGTATCACTTTTAAAAATCGTTTACTATCAATTGCAGCTGTGTGCAGTAAACCTTGTCTAAATGGAGGCCAGTGCACAAGTCCAGACTACTGTGAGTGTGTGGACCCTTACTATGGGGACCAATGTGAACATGGTGAGTGGACATCATAAGTACGCACTGCTCTTTTCTGATTTATTCTAAGATTTCACCTACGTCATGTAAAAGTGCGTGATCCTTTGGAGAAAAATTGAAAAAATACATCAAAAGGTGATGTATGAGGCTTACATTGAAGACAGCAGAAAAGCATAAGTGTTCATGTTTAATTTACTTCAGCCCAGTATTTAATCTTGTAATCTGAGCAGTGATTTATTATAACTTTTAATTTTGATTTTGTATGTATTTTTACCTAGTACTTTGATATGTTGTCCTTAGGTCGTGACCACTGTGAAAATCCCAAAGAGCCTCGGTTTGGTCGTATGGATTGTCAGAAAGACGGGAGTGGTGGGAAGATCTGTGTTCCTTTTTGTCAGCCTGGGTTTGAATTTGAACAGGCACCACCCAGTCAGTACGTGTGCAGCAAGGATGGGACTTGGAATCCTGATGTCAATGGCATCCCTGACTGTAGGCAAGGTAGTGAGGCTGTGACTATCACATGTTTTATAATTGCTCTGTTAGTTGGTTGTCAATTGAATGGGTGAAAAGTCTGTTTAAATCAAGTGACTGTCTGGTTGCTAACTTGTTACTTATTGATACTTTTTTTGAAGTAAGCAACTCTTTAAATTAGCACTTTGGTGTGTCGTCTAAATGACTGAAACAGGGATGAATATTGATATAAATCTGTGTCTCATGTGGCTAAAAAATTAGAGAACAGTATTCGAAGGCAATACCTTCCGTACAATATACAATATGTACATCGTGATGAGACATGGCTCAAAGTCATTATTCAAGACAGTCACTCTGTAACAGAATTCAATAAACTCTGTTTTTAAAATTGTTTTAAAGCTGTTGGTTCTCTATCTACTTATCAGATAAGATAAGAGGAAGGACATAACAATGGCCCACCATTTATGTCCAGTGTATTCAAATTGCCTTTAAAAGGATGGGATATACACAATAAAGCTGTACAAATCATCCACCAGAGGATCAGCAGAAAGATAGTCCAAATGTTCAAACAAATGGTGAAACCATCAAATTCAGGACAGAGCATATTACAATGACTATCAAAGATTCGGCTATAGTTTTGACACAATGTCTTATGTTATACTTGGCAAAAGTCCAGAACTTTTTTAAACTGCAAACTGAGAATCAGCCTCAGAATACGTAACAAGCGAGATGCCCAGGTTCAAAAGAATAAGCCACTGTACTTGGTCCAACCTGGAGATAAGATCAGTATGATAAATTATCTAAAATGGTCCAAAGGAATTCTCCAACGGCTGAGCCGTGTCATCTGTTCTGTAGTAATGAGAGGAAAACTGTCACATTGACCAACTACAATGAGGAACCTGCTTCATGTAATGATCGACGGGAGAGATCCCTACCTTTCCAACACACCGCATTGAGTGGCCAGTTGTTAAAGAAAAGACTCTAACAGAACCACCAGCCCATGCTGGAACTTCATCTCAAAATCTAACACTGAGTCAATTGTCATTACAAAAATATTATGCCAAGTGGGCCAGAAAGCCAGTTGAACGCCTAGATTTGTAAATTCGATTAAGCTACATTGAAATTTGATTTTTAGTTCTGTTGATGTATGCACGGTTATTGACAACTTTAGAGAAATATGGATTGTCATAAAGTGCAAAGAGCTAGAATCTAAAATTTAAATTTGAACATCATGATACAATAGTATTTTACTTTGAAAGTACACAAGAAGAATTGTTATAGCCAAAAGTGACATTTCTTTTACTTGTACATATTGTTCTGTAGTTTTGCCTAGATGTGAGGAGAGAAAGTTGAATCAGTCACTGCAACTTGCTATCAAATATGTTTTTAGTATCTGATGAAACAATAAGTAATGTCTAAACAGGATATTGCACAATGAAGTCAAACTGGTTAAGGCAAGCTGCAGTAGAAAGTCAAGAAAGAGCTCAGGCTGTATGATTTTGAATATTTTCAATAAAAAAATCTTTCCGAAGCGTCCATAAGTTTTAGATATTGATACAAAAATATTTGGTTATTTCCCCTACTATATGTGAGTGTGTCAATCTTTACAAGTTTAAACTTCTGAATTGTACATGTCTGAATTTTTACCAGAAGTAGGTTCACACTTTTTACGTCACTTATGAAATATGGAGAAATTGAGGAACAGGAAAAGAGAATAAAGTCAAATTATCTCAATAAATCAAAAAGCTGTCATAATCAAGTGGATTCTATTTGAAATCTGCCTGTTTTTTTACAGTCTCTTGATCTTGAAGAAAATTTGTGTAATTTTCTTATTATTCACAGAAACTCTCCATACAGTTGTTACAACTGTCAAGCCAACTAAAGGTAAGTGGCAACTGTTTTCATAGAACAACTATGGCTTATGAGACAGAGTTCAGTGTACTTTATTACTCGCTTTACCTCGTATGGCCTTCCAAACCATACATTCTATATACTATATATATTGTAAGGCTTCATTTATATTGTCTTAATAACCTGGAACAATCAGGTATAATGTTTTCTACCAACAGTAATTCTTTATTGTAATCTACGTCTTTTAAATGTTAACTAAGCACTGTAAAATGTCAGCGTGTTTCACTTTATGTTTTCCATTTTTTCAGTGTGACCTTTAGCAAGTAGAGCTTCTATGTTCTTAAGAGAAGAAAAAATAGATGTATGATTCAATAATAAAATTGACAACAACTTTATTTTTCTTTTTTTTAATAAACCACCGGAACCCTGTAAAATCTACAGGCATCAGAATCTAGAAGACAATAGCGACAAATGTGAAATACTCTTTCAATCATTGAAGTTACCTATAAGATTACAGGTAGAAGTTTGGTAGACAGCTGAATAAAGAAATAAAATCACTTCCATGAAGCTTAGATGCACCCAGGTTAGTTTTAACTAGATTTTTCTGCATTATATCTACAGAACCAAGGCGAACAGGACAAGCCATATGTGCAACATGGGGTCAAACTCACTATCGCACTTTTGACAATAAGATCTACAACTTTAATGTATGTTCCTCTTCCAAGGTCATATTTATTTTCTGTTTTTATCACAAAAACTACATAAATACCTTTAGGTTTCGTTGCTTTTTCAAAGAGAAATACTTGATTTTAATTTCTTTAATAGGCATGAGAATCTTCAACTCTATTTTGAAATTTTGTGGCTGGAAATTTACGGAAGTAATAATAAATTTGATCTTAATATATCTATAAACCAATTATCTCCAACTATTTGTATGTATGATTTTAACCGACTCACTTGGTTACAATCACCACTGATCACGGGTGCTATAATTTTTTTTTTTATAGGGAAATTGTCGATACGTGATGGTGAACATGCCATCTGGTATCCAGATCATGATAAAATCCAGCTCATCCGCTCGGGAGATAGAGATTTTTCAAGACGGTAACATAATTTCTCTTCACTCTTCATCCAGTGGCCCTGAGATAACCTGGAACAATCAGGTATGAACTTGTATCATATTTCAACTTCAGAATCTGCGCCTCATTTGCTACACAAGTAAAAGAATTCTATTGAAAAACAATAGACAGTATAAAAAAAAAATCACAAGATCTTAACCATTTTCCTGAAGTGAAAAAAAGTGGTAGAATTGAACTGTTTCCAGTATCAATGATTTTCTTTATTGTCTACTGGAAAAGTAATTATCTTGTTTTTTGTCAAAGAAAACTCAAAGAAATTGCACTAACTGAAGACATGTCATGGATTTGAGTCAATTTTATGAAGTAGTTGCCCCAATAAAGGATTGCAGTTTTGAAAGGGTAACCTTTTACAGGCCTTAATATTCTACAGCAGACAAAACAGCCTGAAAAACTCAAGTATCAAAAACTCTGACCTTGGCCAAAAACAAATTTAAAGATCAAGAAATAGAAAAAAGACTCAGGATTGATGCCAGTCAGCATCAATCCCAAGACCAATCTGACAGTGCACAAGCGTATGTCGGCTGTAGACAACAGTGCAAATCCAGGATCAGTCTCTACAGCTACAGTAGACTGTGCTCCTCAACAACCTCGACAGGCGCAACTTTATGGTCATTGACTGAGGGATGCCAATAATGATAATAATAATAATAATAATAATATAAAGAGCTACACCCTGTTCCAGGTAAAACCGACACTTAAAAGGAACACAGAGAAGAGCAGTTATTTATTTGTTCTGGGAGTGGCATTATTTAAAACAAATAAATATAGAGATCTATGGTTCTATTCTAGTCAAGTGAAAGTATGTCGTGAGGAAATAAAGAAAAATATAAATATATCTGAATGCAGGATAAAGATAGTTATGGCATCCTTCTCTTCTCTTTAGGTGCAGACAGTTCCTGGTTTTCGAGACAATTCCGTGTTTGAGAAGATTGGCCGTTACCTCAGTTTCCGCAGTTCTGAAGGCTTTAACATCAAGTGGGATGGCAAGTACTCTGTCTTTATTCAGGTAAGTTTTGTTGTTTGAGAACAAAGGGAATTTTCTAAGTTTATGGACCTTTAACACAAAATGTTTGGGATTGTTTTAGCTGAATGGAAATAGACAAATGTAGATATTAATATCTGTACTAGTCTTTGGTCAACCATGTAATTTAGATGCAAATAAACATGAGATAATACTTGAAGCTATTTGACAGTAAATATCAGAGAAATAATGTTCCTTCTGCATGATGCTCAAACAGATGTTAAGATAAGAATAATAACCAATATTGAAATACAATAAAAAATAACACAGGACTTATACAGCCACCCAGATCAATGTTGTCTGATTTCTGGCTTGGACTGTTTGCTGAGCTTTATGTCAATGAAGTCCAAAAGAGATTGACTGAATGGTCTTCAAAGAATATGGACAATTATTAAAACTGAAAGTTGAAGGAGTAGAGACAAATTGTCCATATCTATATCTGTGGCACATGGTGGTAAGTGCAAGAATTGGGGATACCAGAGCCCTTGGGTCAGTATTACATGCGTCCACTTTGTGGGTTTGTCCTTGTGTTTACCATCTCATTTTAAGATCATAACCTTTTAATTTTCAGATGGCAGACAATGAGAAAGGTAAAGTGAAAGGTCTTTGCGGAAATTACAATGGAAATGCAGCTGATGAGTTCATGACAGAAACTGGACAGCTGGTGTCGTCTGTGGAAGATTTTGGGAATAGCTGGAAGAAAACCGTCTCAGGAGATGGTATGAAACACAGTTATATATTTTTAATGGTAACTTTATCATTGTGAAAGATACTTTGATTCTGAAACTTGGACTTATTGATGGAGTATTCATAAAATTTTCTGAAAACATAAGGAAATCTTCCACTGTTTTTAAAAATAATTATCGTTATTATTTTATTTAAACGGTCATATTTTCCTGTTGCTATTCTGAAGAAATTCTCATTTTGCACAAGGATGCATCAGAGGAAATGAAGAAATGAAAGAGAATTGTCTTTAACAAGAATTGCACATTTTATCTACTAACGCCTTATGAATACAATGTCCTTATTCATGCTAGATTTTAAAGTAGATGATTTAAATCACTGGTCTTTTCTCTCCTCAGAATCTTGTAATGATGGAATTCAATCAAAGCAGTGCACATCCCCTGTTGCCAAGGCCAAGTGCGAGGATTTATTGACAGATGCAGCCTTTGCTGCTTGCCAAAAGGTCAGATTTCCACAAGTTTGACAATAATTAAGTCAAAGTTTCAAATTAACATAATCCTTCATAATATTTAAAATCAAAGTACTTTGGTGCTTTTTATATTTCTGTTTCATCACTTTTATTTTTTAATGGACACACAATGCCAGTTATATTCAATGAAACAAAATAATTATCATGAATATGGACTGAATGAATAGGCCTATACATGATTTTTATTTGCTTCGATTGTTTTATTTATGAAGAATCATAATTAACTTCATCCATAAATGAATAAATAAAAAAAAACTTCTGAATTTCCATGAACCAATTTTCTGCTATATTGATGTTGACAAAGAAGGAAAAGAGAAATAATTTCCTTTCGGTTATGTTTGTATGAACTACAAGCAAGCATGAAAACTCTTGAGTTTTTGTTTGATTAGGTGGTCAGTGCAGATATGTATGTGGAGTCCTGCATGGCTGACTGCTGCACAACGAATGCAAATTCTGCTTCTTGCGTGTGTGATGCTTTTGAAGCTTATTCTCGTGCATGTACAGACAAAGGAATTGATCTGAAATGGCGGCAGCCAGGGCGTTGTGGTAAGACCTTTTATTACATATTATATTTACATCCTAACCAACTTTGATCAAAACTATGTGTATATCAAAATGTTGCAATCTCACCCTCAAGATGAAGGTTGAGTTTGACTTTAAATTTTATGGTCACATTGAGTCAATGAAGTTATGGCCTTTACACAGCTAAGTTTTTCTCAGGTGGATTGTTCAGTCCTTTGTAAATACTATAATACATTTGTGATAACAAGTGCACAGTTCCTTATACCAATATTCAGAAAGAGAATTTTTTATAGATTACTGAAATTGAAGCTTACCAATGTAATTACCCTTTTTTAAAACCTAAAATTTCCTTCCCAACAGAGATTCCTTGCACAGGTGGACAAATTTACAAAGAATGCGGAAGCACCTGTTCCAAAGACTGCTCTAATGCTGATTCTGTGTGTACTGACCCCACCTGTGTGGATGGCTGCTTTTGTCCTGATGGCCAGGTGATGCATAATGGTCAGTGTATAGCCATTGCCCAGTGTCCTTGTGAGCACAGTGGAAAGAACTTTGTTCAAGGCAACGTAATAAGACAGCTGTGCAACACATGGTAAGAGTATATACTAAATGAGGTTTTCAGTAAGCATTGTTCAGTCTGTATGAGATAGTGAACCTATTTCCTTTCCTGTCGGATTAATAAAAAAAAAAGCATACAACTGATAATACACAAAGGAAAATATTCTCGAGAGCATTAGGTACTTTAATATTTTTTTTGTGATGAGCTACAGGATTATCAGTGGCTCTTTGTCTATTCTGATCAGTTAATCAACATTATAGTGTAGAAAGAGGAGTCAAATGTCCTGCAATGATTCATTTACTTTTCTATGAATGGATTAAATACAACATACTGAAAAATTTTCATTATGAGATAAATGTAATTATTAATAAATAGAATTCTATTAACTTAAGGCACGAGATTTGTCCAAAATGTATAACTGCTTCTCTCACTGTCTGTGACAGCACATGCAAAGCCGGACGCTGGGACTGCACCCACAGAAGCTGTGACAAAACCTGCTCCGCCACCGGTGATCCCCACTACCAGACTTTTGATGGCAAACGCTACAACTTCATGGGCAACTGCTCTTATTATTTAATGAAAGATCGTGACTTCAACATCATCACAGATAATGTGAAATGTGGCGCAGGCCAGACTGCTTCATGCACAAAATCCATTAGCATCGATATTTTTGGCATGAATATTAAAATGAGCCAAAATCATCAACTGTTCATTAACAATCGAGAAATCACAAAGCTGCCATACACAGCTCCAGGAGTGACAATCTCAATGGTGTCATCCCTTTTTATGCAGGTGAAGAAACTTACTTTTTAAGCAAAAAGTTGACAAATTTGAAAGAAAGTCCCAGAAAATATAATAGGATGTGACAGAGAAAGAGAGAGGAATAAACTAAGGCAGATTATAATTTATTTTATTTTTCTGACTGCACAAGTCATAGTTGTACGAAAACAAGTTTTGAGATTTTAAAAGTTTGCACTTGTTTGTTCCATACTCACAGTGATAGCTATTGCATGTTAAAGTTCAACATATTGTCCAGAAGAAAGTATCAATTTGATATTTAAAAAGATCTATATTAACATATACGTATTTACATCCTCATAAAAAGGTTCTGTAATCTGAATAAAAAGCACTGTTAGCTGGGGACACCATTGTTAAGTTTGGGTGAAAACAGCAACCTTTTTCATGCAAAGTATTTTCCGAGCTGATAAATGCATTAAATTGTTGGAATAATTCCAGCTTTTTAATGTAAAGAGCTTTTTGATTATTTTTGTTTGTTTTTGTGGTTTTGTTCTTTCTCTTTGTGTTTTCTTTTTTACTTTCTTTTTATGTAATAGTGTTTTTGAAAAAGGAAAAGAAACGAAGATGTTACTTTCATTCTCTCACAAAAAAATATATCTGCCAGGCTAAACTAAGTAATGGAGTTACTGTGCTGTGGGATGGACGAACACGGGCTTATATCAAAGCTCCTCCTACATTCATGGGCAAGACAACTGGTATGTGCGGAACTTTTGATGGCAACCAAGGAAATGACTTTATGACTCCACAAGGCAATACTGAAATTCTCCCTAATGTTTTTGGCAACTCATGGAAGACAGTGACTTCTTGCACAAATATGCCAGCTGTAGAAGAGCCCAACCCTTGTGTGAAAAACCCTCAGAGGAAAGCCCAAGCTGAAAAAATGTGCCAAAATTTGAAGAGTGATATTTTCAAAGGTTTGTTGCTTATTTATTTTTTGGAACAGTCGAACATATTTCCCTCTTTTATTAAAAATAGTTTACCCTTAGAATGAATGTTTTTGTAAATATAGAGTTTATATGACTTGATTTCCTTCAGTTAATTATTTTGTACTATGTTTGTTTTATTTATTTAGTAAATTTTATCTAAATAGATCTTGAAGTGTCAAACAAAGTTTGACTGGAAATATTGTAAAGTAATTTATTATTTAAACCATAAAAAAGTAAAGATTACATAAACTCTCCCATTGATTGTCAGAAGACAAGGAAAGACATTATGCTATTTTTTGCAAAATTTCACGATCTTCTCACTCGTTTCCTTTTTATGCCAGGATTAATTGTTTGTTAGGAACAAATTCGTCTTAAGGAAATATTTAATTTTTTTCAGAATGTCACAACTTTGAGCCAGTTGAGCAGTATTACGAGGACTGCTTGTATGACTTGTGCGCCTGCAGTGACAACATGAAGGACTGCATGTGTCCCAACATTGGAAGTTATGCAGATGCATGTGCAGCAAAAGGACATAAAATTAACTGGAGATTCCAAATTCCTGAGTGCAGTATGTTTAAATATACACCTAAATTTTAGATTTTAATTTGAAATAACGAAAGGATAACAATCTTCTTGATAATGAATTGGTCATTTATGAATTTAGTTCCAAAAGGCATATTTTTTAAGTGGAACACAGTATTGTATTTAAGTAGGCTAGTTAACATCTGAAGTGATGATTATGTAGTGTTATATTTTGTTTTGTTTTCATGCTGGAAAGGAGAATTATGTATGTTGTGCTTGTGTTTGACAGAAATGATAATATCTCTTTCTTGCAGTTTTTGTTAGTTCGATCCAAGTAATAAAATTCTTGTTATTTTCTTACAGTGATACAGTGTCCACCTGGACAGGTTTACCAGGTGTGCAGCAATCCTTGTGAGCGCACCTGTCAGGACCTGGCAGAGTCAGATGATCCAGTGTGTGATGCCAAGTGCGTGGAGGGCTGTAATTGTCCACCAGGCCAAACTCTTGGTGACAGTGGTGAATGTGTCCCAATATCTGAATGTCCATGTATTTTTGGTGGACGGCAATTTCCTGTTGGCTACACTACTCTGAAAGGAACAGAGATCTGGTAATTGATACCTAAATGTAATCAATTAATTTTGCACAACAGGCATTTTGCTGTAAAATTGTTCATGTGGCATATGATGTTTGTGACACTTATAATATGGTATACATTGTATACATTTGATGTCAACGTAATATCCAAAAATGTATTCAGCCCTTGCTTTTCTCGTACATGTTCCAATAAGTCAGAGAGTCATTCATTAATGTATTCAGAGCTTAGCCACAGTGAAAGATTCTAAGTACTGTACAGTAAAAAAAACAACACACAAGCATTAAGTTTCTATTAATAGTAGAGTCTGCAAAACGTATAGCCATATGCATTATATGTTAACATAACATAATTCCACTAAACTCAGTGGAAGGGCGCTGTGAACTTTGAGTTATTCAGAAAGACAAAATAATTTTACGAAGTCCTCTAAAGATGGAGTTGGTTGTTTGTTTGTTTTTTAAAGGATCTTTCCCTTTTTTTTTTAAAGAAATTACGATAATGATGCCTGAAGATATTCATTTACAAAAATCTTAAGAATTGATGGTACCATATCCCTGACAATATGACATGCTTGTCTTTAACTATTTTGATGTTCAAAAAGAATTCATTGTTAAGGAATGTAACATGATGGCCCTTAACACTTACTACCTATTGCACACATCCCAAAATATTGTAGGCTACTGTACAGATAAAAAAAAATATTGTTTTTTGACGTATATAAGGCAAAAAGAACCAGAGCTTATGAGTTTTAATGCAACACAAGTCATCATTTACAATGCTGTAAAGAATACAAGACTCACAGGAAGCTATTTGAAAATAAACACAGTAACAAGGATAAAACTAATTTTTTTGTTTTACTTCATACTGTCAAATCTTAGTAAAAGATTTTTAAATACTGATGAAACTATAATTTTGCACTTGAAGAAGACTTCTTTTTTTTCTCCTTTCAGTGTGTGCACTGCTGGCAAATTCAGCTGCTCAAAAATAAGCTTCAATAATGGTGACACTCTTACCCAAGTAGACCCATTGTGCTCAGACAATGAGATCTATAACCAGTGTGCTTCTAATTGCCCTCTCACCTGCGAGAACATGGCTGATGGAATCACGTGCCCCAGCGATGGCTGTAAGCCCGGCTGTGAATGCAAACCTGGATTTGTTCTGGAAGGCGACAAATGCGTCAACGCAACCATGTGTCCTTGTCATCATGCAGGGAAACCATATTATGAGGGCGAGAAATATGTCATGGACTGTAATGAATGGTGGGTTCAAATTTTCCTGTTGCCGTGGTGTCAGTGAAAGTAATCATTGAAGCATTTTTTTTACTTTCTTTTGTGGTAGCCTACAGTTTTTTTGTTTGTTTTTTTTATAATCTCTGTATGATGTAGATCTAAATCATAATATCACCTTAGAGTTATTGCTTTTGAATTTTAAAATATAAATGTTCACAAATGATTTGGACATTAGATTTATAATAGTACAATTTTGAATTGCTATGACTAAAATGAATGCCTGATTCTTGGCACATGTTACAGCACTTGCATTGGACGCCAGTGGAGATGCGACCAGAAAGAGTGCCCATCCATATGCAGTGCCTATGGTGACTCCCACTACACAACGTTTGATGGGCGTGAATACGAGTTCCAGGGCACGTGTGACTACGTACTGGTTCAGTCCACGCCAGACAACGCCCACACCTTCACCATCACCACACAGAATGCACAGTGTGGAACCTCTGGGGTTACGTGCTTCAAAAAAATGGAGTTTGTTATTGGAAAACCTGGCACGAGAAACTACTACAAGCTTGATCTAATCAGAGGTATGATTTTTTTTAACTTGGAAGGAAAAAGTGAGAAAGAGAACATAGACAACAAAGGAAAGACACAAAAGAACTCCTGCATGTTTATTTTGCTTCTGATTTTTCAGTGTGATATCAGGTATTTTCGGTGTTTCTTTTTTCCGAAACCAACCGAAACCTACCGAAACCTACCGAAACCAACCGAAACCGACCGAAACCAACCGAAACCAACCGAAACCCGGTGTTTCTTTTTTCCGAAACCAACCGAAACCAACCG
>JBDFRD010103380.1:0-13298 GCA_039654405.1 Bullina lineata
TCTGAATGAGGTATTGCTGGTTTTCTTCCTATTACATGATTGGCATTCTGGCCCTGTCTCCTCCTCCACCTTCCTCTGTCTCCTGTGGCTTTCATGTACAGTTCTAAAGGATGTATTTCAGAGTTGGCTCCTTTTCTCCACAATGCAGTGCAAGATGTACAATATATGTGACCTGATTCCTCTTATGGGCTCTTATAATACTCTTGTCTGTTTTGAACTACAGACCTTGGAGGAGCAAATAGTCCAATCAGATGATTTTTATATTTTGATTGACTGTAAAACTTTAACATCTTGTCTTCACATGACAGTATATGTAATTATTAATTTTCATAAAAATGATGACATTTTCACATGTGCCCAATTAGTATAACACAACCCTTTAGTAGCCGTTTTCTCAATACAGCAATTGTTGAACTTTCCCTTATTGATTCTATCACATTTTGCAAGTTCAGACCTTTCTATTAAAACACACAATTCACAACTATCAAAAATGTACTATATATATATGGCCCTTTTTGTCTTGACAGACGGTCAAAGCAGCTAAGGTTTCGGTCTGAAATAATTAAACCGAGTGACACCTGCTCTCATGACTTATTCAAATGTATAATATAAAAATGTACTAAAGTTTTGATTTAAAGATGAGGATCAAATTTTTCTGCAGATTGCCAAGAAGCAGCATGACCTGAAGAAGAAGCTGAAAGTTACTTTCAAAGGCGAGCCTGGCCTGGATATGGGTGGGCTGACCAAAGAGTGGTTCCTGCTGCTGATACGACAAATCTTTCATTCAGATTACGGTGGGTTTGCATTATAGTTAAGTATTCCTTAGCTTAATGGATAAAGCTATGATTTCATGATAAAAATGACATTAAACACAAATTATCCCATAATTAAGTATTAATATAATATTTTAGGCTACTTTGTAATGTTTGGGAGTATGAAAAAAAAACCCATACTTTGATTTTTCTTTCTCTCTCTAGGGATGTTTACATACGACAAACAGGCTGGGGTGCACTGGTTCAGCCCCAACCCTTGTGATAATTACCAGGAATTCAACCTAGTAGGAGTTGTATCCTTCAAGTCCATCTGATGCACTGTTCATATTTAAGCCCTATACTTATGTGCTTATTTTTAGTCTTATTCATTTCGCAATTCTGTTGTGAATGTATTCAAATTTATTTGCTGCTTCTTTCTTTGATTTGATAAGATACTCCGTTCAATGGGAGAGATTGACTTGTGAACTGTCCTGAAGTTTTCAGAATGATTTTGATTTCAAACTATCCTCCCAAAGAATTGAAACCAGTCTTTTGAGGCTTTAGTTAGAGGATTCAAAGCAATCAAGTGAAATGGAAGTGATCCGCGTTATACCCAGATGCAGTTTCTTTTTTAATGAGTTCATTATGTACATTAATGTGTTCTCTTATAAACTCATTTAAATTTCACTTTCTCTCTTAGTACACTGTATTGGAAGCATAAAATGTATATTAAATTCAGTTTTTTTTAAAAATCCTTGACCAGTTCCTCAGTTGATGGGTCTTGCAGTGTACAATTCCATAAACCTGGATATCCGTTTCCCGCCTGTGTGTTATCGAAAGCTGCTGTCACCTGCTGTGGTTCCATTTAATAATCTAAGAGCCACAGTGGGTGTGTGTCCTGTTACACTTCATGACCTCAAGAATATTCAGCCTGTAAGAAACTTGCACTTTTTTTTATAGAATGTAAAAAGTAAAATTTTAGAAGTGTTAACCAAAACAGTTGTCAGATTTCGTCTTAGAGAGGACTCTTCTTTCTTGTAAGTTTACTGTGTCGGCAGAATGCCCACTTAGTACCTGGGTAAGAGAGGACACTTGTGTAAAGTGTCTCAATTAGCTCACAATGCCATGCAACACACAGAGATAACTGGATGGATTCTTCTTCTTTTTCTTCTTTGTTCCTCCACTACTTTCTCAAAGAGAGTCCTGATTTCAAGTGTTTTTGAACCTACAAAATTGGACTGGCTGTTTTGTATGTAGCCATTTGTACCCTTTTCATGGCATCCCAACCTTTAAGGTAGCAACATTCTGATTTTATGAGGTCTCTATATTGTCACCACTGAGTGAGACATTCATGGGTAGAATCTGGGAATTTACAAATTTTTGCCCAGACTACAGCACTTATGTACTCATGTATGATTTAAGAGGGTCGAGAGTTCTTAAACATGCATAATACTTATGAGATGTACGATTTTATAGGTCATCTGCTTATAGAGCTTGGTGTTCGGACTTAGCGCTACCCAGTTGGAGTCAAGGGTGAATTAAGATCAACAAGTTTGCAGAAAAAAAGTCCACCTGCTGCTGGCAGGAATAGAACTTGGACCCATGTGCACAGAAAGTGAACACTTTATCCACTGAGCTATTCTGCCTCCACTGATTAGGTTATTCAGTGCAACATTATCTCCAGCTCAATGTATTTTTTGTTTCCTCCTCTTCTTTTGCTTCTGTTCCTCCTCCTTGTCCTCCTCTTCCTTCTTCTCTTCTGCTCCTCCTCCTCCTCCTCTTCTTCTGCCTCCTGCTGTGTTATTTTGCCAGACTCTGCTATTATTTATAATAGCTCAGAGTATCGCTTAGAATTAATTAATTTTATTTAAATAATTTTTTCACATGTACAGCAAGTAGCCAAGGCAATGCAAGACATTCTGAACTTTGATGATGATGTGGAAAATACTTTCTGTTTGAACTTTGAGGTGAGTCTTTTAAACAAGTAATCTTATCTGGCTCTTTTGCTGTGTGTGAAACGCAACGTCAGCAAGAAGCAATGAAATAAACAAGGAATCTTTTATGCATAAAAATCTGTATGAGTAAAGGACATTGTAATGAAAACTTTATTTGATCAAATTTCTATTTATTTATTTTCTAACATTTTCATATCATAAGACCTGCCTTTAAATCTTAACTGAGCGTTTTTTTTTCTCGTCTTCCCTTTTTCTAAAAAACGGCTATTAATGTGCAATAAAAACTGATAAGACATTTATTTCCTATTGTAAAAATACTGGGGTGGGGGGGTTCTGTTTTGGGCCCGAACTATCAGTCATAGTTTTATTTATATCTTGTCACTAGGTTGTTGTATCAAATGTCGGCAGCACGAAGACAGTTCCTTTGAAGCCTGGTGGTGAGAATATTCCTGTCAACAACGATAACCGAAAAGGTAACTCAAGAAAGTTTGATTAGCTAGCTGTTGCAACTTTTTTTTTCTTGCTTTTTTGTGTGTTGTTGTATTTGTTTTGTATTTTTTGGGGTAGGGATTGAGGATGTGAGGATAGAGGAATGAAGGAATGTGTATACAGTATAAAATTATATTTACACAGTATCTTGACATTATTTACAAATGCTTAATTGTTTATATTTTCAGAATATGTCCAGCTTTACGTGGAGTGGTTCATCAACAATTCTATCTATGCACAATTTCAAGCTTTCTATCATGGATTTCACAGCGTATGCGCTTCTAATGCCCTCATTGTGAGTTTCTATGAATGACACTACCCATACAGCCAGAGTTAATTCTAGTTTTGGTAGGGTTAAGCGGAAGAGATGATTTTTTACATAATCTCCTAGAGAGTACAATCTCAGTTTATTGTAGGCTTACTTCCCCAGCAGAATACGCCAGTACCCAAATCGCATCCGGGTGGAGAGAGGAAAATGGTCTAAAGTGTTTTAACATGACCACCTGGACTTCAACTCTGACCCTTGGATGGGGAGTCCAATACTCTAACCAATAGGCCACCTTTCCACCGCTTATTCAATTGAAATGTGGGATCATTGATTTTTTTTTTTATACTTAAATGTATCGTCTGATCCACTTTGTTGCAGATACTGTCTTAAGGATAGTCAGAATATTTTTCTGTATGGAATGGAGATGTCACAAATCATTTTTAAAGATGACTTCTTCCTAAAGATCTAAGAGTATAAGAATGATGTACATTCCTATACCTACAGCACAGGTTTTGAATTGTTAAAGCACATTTAATGAGTGGCAGAACTAGGTGGGCAAGTCAGTTCTGAAGTATGATTAAAAAAACAACAACTTCGTCAGCTTGAAATCTTGCTGTTTTCCTTTCTCTCAAAGATGCTGCGACCAGAGGAAGTGGAAACTCTAGTGTGTGGCAGCCCAACTCTAGTCATGGAAGATCTGAAGAAGGTCACATACTATGATGGTTATCAAGCCCAAGATCCACCCATCAGGTCCTTTTCCTTCTTTGTTTTCTTTAACAGTATTTAGAATGTGACATCTTACAGCTTATAGAAAAATCTCTTTGAGTTTTACTTTGTTATCCCACCATGAAGTTTTTCTTCAATGGGGAATTTTTTTTCCTTAAACTTTCAGAAGAAATACAAGTAACCTGTAATTTGTATTGTGAGTGCAAGACACTCATCATGAAATTTATTTAAAAAATGAAACAGTGAATAAAGGCCAAATTCATACACATTTCAATGACAACTATATTTGAATTTATCCAATAATTTTGGGAGAGATTCTGCTGCTTCTATATTTTTTTGTAACAACTTTTTATTTGTTTTATATATATATAAACATGCCTTGAGATGAGCAAACAACAAACATTGCTCTGACTGTCTAAATAAAAAAAAAAATAACAGCAAAAAAACATTTGGCTTATTTAGATAAATGTTTCCAGATTTGCTTACACTTTTTTTTTACAATAATGACAATCATTAAAAATATTTTGTACAATTTTCCTGGTATTTTATGATAACAAAAATACTGATTCATCAATTTCAGGCACTTTTGGGAGGTTGTGCTGCAGCTACCTTTAGAAATGCAGAAACGACTTCTCTTATTTACTACAGGAAGTGATAGAATACCTATTGGGGGAATGAGTGAAATGACTTTCAAGATATCGCGCATCGATGATTTGAATCTGTAAGTTTTGGTTAATATTTACAAATGTTCAACTTTGCAAGTTAATAAAGGACAATTTTATATATGTAGAATTAAAACATGTCCAGTTGGAGTGTAACCTGAAAATAAAGTCATTAGTGAGTAAAAAAAAGAAGGTGAACACCAACATTATGAATATTAAAGTGCGAAGATTTAGTGTAATAATGGTATAGTGCAGTAGTTTTAACCAAAATTATTTGTTTCATTCTACCTCATTTAACGAAAAGTGTTAATTTCCTTTTTCCTCAGACTTCCCATGTCACACACATGTTTCAATCAGCTGGTCCTTCCTCCGTACAAAAGCAAGAAAGTTCTCAAAGAAAAACTCATCACGGCTATCTCAAATGCAGAAGGTTTCGGCTTAGAGTAGACCTGACACAAATACAACGATACTATGGATTACAAATGAGCATCCATCTGCATTCCTACATCTGTGTACATCAAATCATATTCAGAGCATAATGTTACAATGAAGACAAAATATTAAATAAAACAAATCATTTTTCTTTATTGATTGTCAGTGAGAGGACAATTGTCTCTCTTTCCAGTAAAAAGTTATGGTATATTAAAACAAACTATAAAATTGAAATTGTAACATACCTAGATGTATATATATATTTTATGGCTTGGACTGAAGAGAACATACATTTTCCACAATGGATATTTTTGATATATTGAAATAACATGTACTCTGTGGCATATTTTCATTTGTTTTGATGTTTTGTGTATAAACTTTGTGGGAAACAACTTCAATAGTAATGATTGGTTTCTAGCACTTGGAAGGGTTACTTGACAGTATTGTTTAAACACCCACACATTTCCTTGCTCTATATTTTTGCCTTGGTCAAGCAAGGCAATATCAAGGTTGGAGTGGTTACCTGTCTGCTTTATTTTTTTCCTTCTTTCAGCAAGTCAAGCACTGATTGCTGTGATTGCTTACGTATACCTTTGTAACAATCACACTTGCAATTTGAAGGCTTCGTATAAAAATTTTGGCAATGTTTCAGACTCCATGTCGATAAATCAGGGATACAATAATTAATTTAAGTGGGCACACTCTCTTGTTTTCTTTGTTTACCTCAGCTGCAAGAGACCAAAGCTTCAGCATACATTTAGACAGGTCATGAAGTGTATGTTGTGCTTGTTTTTCATAAATGGTTATTTAACTTTATCACAACCAAAATGAAATATCTGGAACAGATTCAGAATTGGTTTTTTTCCAAATATTAATTTCCCACTTTTTCTTCACCATGAAAGTAAAACCAAGTGAACTGGTAGGATGAGGGCAAAGATATCATTAAACTTACGCTAAAGCAGCTTGAGGTTGGACATAAAACAATGTGCACTGTGTTTTTTTTTCCTTTTAACAGAAGCAACTTAAAATATATTATGTAGTTCCTGCAGATGTCTTTGTGTAACTATTTCAACTTTCTGAATAATTCAAAGTGGTTTGGTTTGTTTCAAACTTTGAATGTTATATAATGCAAGTTTTCCTGATTCTGTTGATTATATGTATACTTCTTTTTTCTTGTTCACAATATTCTATTGATTCCAGCAACCTTAAAGTACATATATAATGCATCTATAGATATACTTTTACAACAATTTAGTTGTGTACCGGGATAGATAATGCCCATTATTTTCAGAATTGTTTAAGTCTTTATGTTAATTGTAGATTATTTTTTAATAATATTTTTTTCTGACCCATTTTATGATTGCTTTGCTCTCACAAATTGGTATGGAATATATACATGTATATATATAATGTATAACATTTATTCAATGCAATTGTGCAATATATTGATACACGTGAAACCTTGAGAGGGACAGGATTTGTTTCCTGCATTCTTGAATGAAAATTTAGGCTTCATAATTTTTCTTTTCGTCTGATTTTTCAGTTCGTGAATGTATGTTTTTAGCTTTGTCTGATCTACACAGAATTGACTATTCAGTTTCCATTTCATATATAAGGTTAGAGTGTTCCTCATTTTAATTTTATGAAGCTATACTTTTTTTTTCAGCGCAAGTTTAAAAACAGCAACTTTCTTGCGAAATAGTAGACCATGACATAAAGACGTAAATAATGATGAATATATATACACATATATATATACTACTACTACTACCATCACTACCATCAGTGTTTTTGTTAAATGTTGACAAAACTAAATTCTTATTATCACTGTTGTTTGCTGTTTACTTATTGAGCTACTTTATCTATTGTTCTTTAAGTGAATAGCAAATTATTGTTAAGTAACTTCCTTCAAGGCCTGTGAGTCCCATAGAGATGGAGCTTATCCCAGTTATCTGTAGTGTGAAGCAGAACAGTTGATTTTTACTTCATGTCCTAGATAGGACACTAATCTGTCGTAGGTTTACTTCGCTAGCAGAATATGCCAGTACCCTATTCGCACCTGGGTGGGGAGAAGACAAATGGTATAAAGTGTCTTTCCCAAGGACACAACACAGTCACCTCCTGGATTCGAACCCTGGACCTTTGGATTAGGAATCCAACGCTCTAACCATTAGGCCACCGTGCCGATAACCTATTGTTACAATGCCGTGAAATAGTTTCAATTAGGATTGGCAGGCTGTTCTCATTTTGACAGTATTATAATATGAGCTCAAACTCCTTTAGTATTCAGACTAGGCTCTTGTTTTCATGAGAGGGTAAGAGTCTCATGTATTTAGTGCCCTAGTCTTTTATTCTTATGTTTATTTGTTTTTTTGTCAGTGTTGCTGTTACAGTTTTGTTGTTGTTATCAGTGTTGAAGGACTTTTTGGAAGACTGATTCATCAAAGATTAACTTATTATAAATCAATTAGATAAGACCTACCAATTTCTACAGAGTTTTGTTTTGACTTAGGCCTATAATTCTATCAGAGTCCCTGTTTTATCAAATTTTGTTCATTTGCCTTCTTTTTGTTTTATTTTCACCAATTGTATATGCTGTAAATAATTCATTTTTTTGTTGTTATTTTAAAATATAATGGCCTGATTAAGTTTGAGAAGGAAACTTTTTAAAAAAAATCCTAAATTAATCCCAAAACATTGACTGTTGTGCTCACTCACAATCACTTTCTGTGCGTTTCGTGTGATGCGTCGTAAGTATTTTGTTAAATCACTCGGTCATGACAGTATTACAGCAGTTTTTCTCATGTGTCATTTAAGATGTGGATGATTAGAATACATGTATATCAGTTCAGTAAATTAATTATTGAGAAAGCAACATGTTTTAAAAACTGAATTTAGACTGTTTGGTTTGTTTCATGAAAATATGTATCAGGTAATAAACATGTTTTTACCCCCACCCCCCTCTTCCCCCCAAATCAAGACAGCCAAGTAATATGTGGCATAATTTTTAGCATGAACAGCTCAACCCTCAGTTGCTTTATTTCCAGGTCCATATAAGCCATACTGTGAATATAAATTTTGGCCTGTGATATGCTGATTCACAATTTGCCTCATGGTTAAAAGTCCAACTGGCATTCAACAAAAAGTGCACTGTTGTAACATGTAAGTAATTGGCACCGGTGCCCTGGATGTTTTGGGCAGAATTTTGCCCAATTGCTCATACTGGGAAAGATGTGTAAAATAATGATATGCTCTTCACTCACTCTATGCAATCCTTTTTATATTGCTAAGTTTACCAATTTCAGTCTTGCTATAATAACACAACGGTTTCTTTGAAAGCGCAAAAATGCTCTATTCACATTTAGGGGGATTATTTTTTACTTGATTGTAATTATATTTGTATTAAAATATTAAAAAGCGGTTCATAATTTGATAGCAAGATTCCAGATGACATTTAGGATACTGGTTGTTTTTTTGTTTTTTTTGGCATAAGCTTTTTTCTCATTCTCTGCTATTAAAGCCCTTTGATTGAGTTGTTGTTGTCTTGCATTTCTTCTTCTTGTTGTTCTCCTTCTTTTGCTTTCTATAATGTATTATATGTATTCTATGGCATTAAAATGGCTTGGTTCAAGGATATGCCATATTATTCATTTGTAAACTTTAACTTACAAATTTATCATCTTGAGCATCTGGAAGTGTCTTGCTCTCATGCAAAGGTGGGAAATGGGGTTGGAAAACTTGCCACTCCTCTTGTAGTTTGTTTGATTTGAGAAACAGAGAAATATGTGAAATCTCCTTAATATTTGTTGTCACTCTTTTCAACAAGAAATAAGAAAAATTCATTCAAAGAAGAAAGAGCCCGAGGCTTTTCCAGTTGCAAAGCATCTTGCGTAACAGATGAAATAGCACCACCACTCTAAACATGATGCAAATCCATTGTAAATTTACTGCCCCATGAGGCTATTCTAATACCCAATTCACACAGGACTTGAACCCAGAATTCATGCTTCCAAGGCCAGCAACCTAATCGGATGCCACTCTAGCAAATATATTTCATTATAGTTTATTAAAGTGAATTGAGTGCACAATTTGTAGTTTATTTGTCTTATAAATTATTTTGTATTTTGTTGACAAAAATGGATAAGAAAACTGAAAATGGGAATTTGGAATCATCCATGGCTTATGTCATGATCCATTGGAATTATTTATAACTTGTGTTATGATACTACTTTAGAATCATTTTATTTTATAACGAGCTGAACATTATTTTTCCTTCAAAAGGATGATGAAACCAAAATTTCAGCCTATTAAACAGTCAATGTGATGTAATGGCCGGAAATTATAATAATTTTTTTTTTGACATAAAAGTATAATGAAGGCCACAGCAGCTGTATGCTTCACTGCAAGTTGTAAGGTTCTCTCTCCATCAAATGAGTTAGAAAGGCTGGTAGTGTACATTAAAACTTATCTAGTTTCATCTTTTGCAAATGATCTGGGCATTATGTCCACTTTGGATTATGTCATTGAGTGGAACATTTTTAAAGTGATTTCTCTGATAAATGTTTCGATAAATGAATATTGAAGAGTTATCTCTTTCTCTCTGTTTCTTCAGGTTCTGTTGTATAGTCTTTGTCACTTTCATTTCATCCAGAGATTTCAGATTCATTTCAATATATGATCATGAAATTAGTTGAAAATTATTGTAAAGCACACACTTTAGGCCTACTATTAAGATTTGCTGCGTGGTGCTTACTGACTCAGAAGTGTAAGCATGACTTCACAATTCTATTTACCCAAGTCTCTTTCTTTGTAAATTCTTCATCATTTCATGATGGTGAAAAGTGAACGTATGAACTACAACATTTATAAACCAGTAAATACCACTTTGAAAAACTAATTTTCATTGTGCTTCCATAACAACAGCTGCAGGTCCAGTGTATGCTTGCTTATTGAATTAAAATGTTTCTGGTTCCAAGTGGAAGTGACTTAGACTATACTCTAGCTGATTACTATGTTTCATATCTGTTATTCTTCACTATTTTCCTTGTGTTCGTTGATGCATGTTGCACATGAAATTTGACAGTTATTTGCCACTGGAGCTATTGTAAGATGGACTGTAAGAAATCAGGACTCATTTGGAACAAGGCATTGACGTTTTTTTCTGCTTCTTCTTTGAAGAAGTTCTTTGTGTTTTTAAAGTGATGTATTTTCTTTGTTTCTCATGTCTGGAACACTTTAGACCTTTCATTTAATTTTGTTGACATGGTCTGTCATTTTGCAAA
Organism: Bullina lineata; assembly: GCA_039654405.1. Classification (NCBI taxonomy): domain Eukaryota; kingdom Metazoa; phylum Mollusca; class Gastropoda; family Bullinidae; genus Bullina; species Bullina lineata. The sequence continues at coordinate 10,567 of JBDFRD010103380.1, forward strand.
AAGATAATTTTGTCACATTACATTTGCCTCATTTCATTTATGGCTCATAATATCTTTTGATAATGTTTTCTTTCAGTTGTACTCTTGTTACGGTGATGTTCGGGATTTTTTTTCTGTCACCATGTAGAAATCTAAAACAAAAATAAAGACTCCAAATTCATCTTTTCTGTTGGACGTGGTTCACATTATTAAAAGAACTACAACTACAGTTTTCTTAGACATTTTTTTTTTAAATATTAAAATGATATCCCACCCTAAAGATAAAATGAGTTATATCTTCTTCCCAAGACTAAAAAATTATTTTTATTTCTTTCCAAAGATCGAATGAAATCCTTTTATTTTTTTCATTATTTAGTGAAATTGAACATTAAGAGATTAGTTTTATTATTTGAAGTTAAGTTCTCTAGTCATCAAGTATTTTTAATGCAAATTAATACAATACAAAATTCTTTTAATCGAAAATGGCCTTTTACTTAAAGCAATTTCCATTCTTAGAAATGTTTTATTTATGCATTTTCCACTCTATATTTTGGCAAGGGAGCTTATTGTCATGTTGTTAAAATAAAGATGAATCCCTGAAGTTGTTTTTGATGATTTTCGTAGTCATTTCTAGTATCTGTGATATAAATAAGAGATACATCTAACATTTAAGAAAAAATGTTGAGGGCATTTTTTAATCCGTCCTCACAACTACTGCTTAAATATGGCTTTATATTTTATAAGTTTTATAATTATATGTTTATGAATTCTTTACTTCTATTTAGCTCTATCTGTTTTACATTAAGGTAGACTATGTAGATTTAATACCTTAAAAATATATGGTCTTGTTTCATATATTCCTACTCTCTTTCTCATAATATTTTTGGTGATATTTCTCTTCCCAAAATAACATATATTTTGGGAACAAACTGCTGATAAGACTGCTGTTGAGTTTAATTTTCAAATAGAAGTCCATACTTTAAGTGAAATAAATATATTTCAGGTTACCTGTACAAATAATCTGTTTAACACGTTTACCAAGCTGTATTGTTTATATGTATCCTCTAATACCATATGATCCTTGTTGTCACATACTGTGCTTGTAAAATGCAGTCCAGGGATCTAGTCCAGGGATGGGCAAACATTTCAGATAAGGGGCTACCAAGATCTAGCTGTGAACAGCAAAGGGCTGCAACTTTAACTTTAATGTTAATAGTTGCGAGGTAACCTTCTTTTTCTTTTATTAGGAAAATACAAAATGTAAACTGCATCATTTTAATGAAAAGATTAAACAAAAATAACCTACAAACAAACAAGGCTTTCTTTTAATGTCTGTATAAGTCTACAAAAGCAAGCCTAGTCTCAAACTCAAAGGTATTAATAAATCAGTTTTATCTATTTATTTATTTATTTTTTAATTCGCGTAATGTTTCAACATTTGGCCTGTGGGCCATCGTTTGCCCACCCCTGATCTGGTCCCTTTTGTTCATTTGGGTTTTAATGTGAAAATGCCGCATAACAAAGACATGAATGTTTGCTTCTTTATAACATGTGATCTGGACAATCTGGATGCTGTTTTCTTCAAGTTCTTTGAGGATAAATGATAAGTTGTTTCTTGTGTGTTTTTTCAGCAAACAGCAACTCAAGTGGGGCAAGAACACAGGAGAGCTGCGTTTTGACAGAGATGATTGCAAGATAATTTACAGCTTACAAAGTAGTTGTGCTAAGAACCACATCGTTAAGACGTATACTATATAATTATAGTATGTAATTTGCACATTAGGGTACATTAGCTATGATTGTTGTTGGGTCTGATTGATCTTTCAACATGATAAAGAGTGTAACGATGAGGCTATTGGTTAACTGTGGTTTGTGTCTACACACTTTAACATGCTTTATACTTAGTGCGTTAACATCTTTTTTTTTTTTTGCCTGGGATTGGATCATATTTTTCCAGTTGATTTAAAATTCAAACGCTGCTAAGATAATAAATGGACTCTGTTGATTTTAATACATTTTCTGAAGTTCTTATTATTTAAGAATGTTGTTCATATGTTGCTAAGTATAGAAAGAATAAGACCACTTGGGAGTAATAAACAAAAAGTTATTTGTTGACAATGACATTTTTTTTACAGTAGTTAAGAAAATGAGATAACAGTGACAAAAAAAGAGTGTGTTAACCAGACAAAGAGTTATTATAAAAAAACATTAGTGGTTGCAATACCTAATCTGGATAGGACAGACTAGGAAAAAAAACAACAACCCAAAAGTAGAAGTCTTTTCTTTTTTTATTCCTTTCCTGTTTCATCAAAAATTATTTTAAAGTAGAAACAATCAGTTTTCTCACTAAATTTTTTAATTCTCTTTGTTTTTTCTTGGGTCAAAGAGAACAGAAAAAAAAACAAACAAAACCACTCAAAGCATCAGTCTGTGCAAAGAGCTCAAGAGAATTGTTGCAGCTATTTTTCATTGTAAAAATTTAAGTCTGTTAGTATTAGGCCCTTATTCTAGAATGTGTAGATCATCACGTTTCCCTTTGCTAAAATGACCTGTTGTAAGACCTGCTATAGGCGCGTATTTTTTTTACGTGCTCTCTACTTACATTTTGCATGGTACACATGTCAATTTGTGATAACTGAATGGATTGGAGGTTGTTTTCCAAGATTTCTTTCTTTCTCTCTGTCTCTGTCTCTGTCTCTGTCTGTCTGTCTGTCTGTCTGTCTGTCTGTCTGTCTGTCTGTCTGTCTGTCTGT
>JBDFRD010103491.1:0-13290 GCA_039654405.1 Bullina lineata
TCTCTCTCTCTCTCTCTCTCTCTCTCTCTCTCTCTCTCTCTCTCTCTCTCTCTCTCTCTCTCTCTCTCTCATTGTTGCCTTCTACTCAGCATTTTTAAGGGTTAGAGGTGTTTTGGAGCAGTCTTTTTCAGTTAGAAATGTCAGCTTTCCTAGTGTGTTTTTACAGTTGGCTTTCCTTTATGGCAAGGGTTGCTCAGAAATTGGGATTAATTGGAGACTTCCTCAGCTACATCACTTATATTGTCTTTCCTGCTGACGGCATGACATATTCTCAGTGTAATTACATTTTCAAAGGGATCTGAGCAGTATGGCTATCTGATTAACCCTGTCTAGGACTTGACATATTTAATATTATTGCAGTATTCGTAAGATCTTATAATATTTATTATCTATGCTCAATACAATTTTTAAACCTTTGAAATTTCGTCATAGTGCCATGTATTCATCAACTGATCCACTTTTCTTTTCGTTTATCACTCTTGTGATAGGCACAACTATTTGAAGGTCTGGAAGATGAGGATTTCAGTTTCAGTGATGACACATTTGTCCCCCGCAAAAGTGTGAAGAAGCTGGTCCTGAGAAAAGGTCTGTCAAACCAGTCCAGGTCTGCATCCAGCTCGTTCTACAGTGATGCTGTGCCAGTGCCATCTCAACAACGTGAATCCAACAATGGCACTGGCCTCACTGGATTGCCCATCACCAGGTAGGTTGGGCCTATCTTTGGGAATAAGACTGGGGCGTCTAGTTCATTGATTAACTAATGTTATTTCGTGCTTTGTGCCTCATGTGCCACAAGGCATAGAGAGATATGTTGATTTTGTGCTACAGAAAGCTGTTTCTGATGATGTGAAACTAGTCATTGTACTTGTGGAATTTAAACGTTTGTTCTCATATCTCTTGTTAAATTTTGTTCAAGTTATTGTACATGTGCTGCCTTGGACTTGTAAAATATTTGTCAATCTGCTACTTTGTTAAAATCACAGTGATTTTTGGGTCTGCTAAAATGTTTCACACATGTTAAGTAAATAGGTTTTTACGAATTTATTTTCAAAGTGACATGAAATCTGTGCCTTATGAAAGCGCTTTGAAATAAATGAGACAATTTTTGTTGGAAAGCTCATGATTTTGAAGTTCTGGACCATTGTTTTTACAAGAGTGATTGTCAGTCTCAACAGGCGGTAATATGTGATTTCTCGTATATGCTTCTACAGACCCTTGGACACATCCACTCAACAGGATTCTGCAGGAGAAAATGAAGCAGAATCTACTGTGCCTTTCGTGCAGGAGAACACACCAGCCAAATCATCTCCCCTTCAACAGTAAGCTCGTATTTTTATTTAGTAAAGCAATCTTTGTCTATTCATCTTACTTAATTCAATAGTCTCAGACGTCAGGTAGGCTTGTGTATTCAGAAATAAGTAAACCGAAGCTGCGACAGTAAGCTGGTATTTTTATTTTAAAGGAATCATTGTCTATTCATCTTACTTAATTCAGTAGTCTCAAACGTCAGATAGGCTTGTGTATTCAGAAATAAGTAAACCGAAGCTGCGAAAATATTGAAAGATATTTCCAGTGATAGAAATATAATTTGTAAACCCTGATACAAAACAGCCAATTGCCTGTGAACCACTTTTCCTTTTTGACTCCTCTTCCCACTAGACCTGAAAACCTTGATGACAGCATTGATTTGCTGAACAACTTGAACAACATGAATAATCAGATGGTGAACAACCACAGGCTGAGTGCGGCGGATACCACTTCTTTCTTGGACACCTCAGACCTTGACCAGTCTGTTGCGGTGAGTGAAAATATTTTGCCATAATGACAGGTTTTTTGTTTCTTGACTTTTTCTTATTGACTAGAGAACATGTTTTAGATTTTTATAATGTTCGAAAAAAAGTTACATGTTTTGAGGTTGTTTTTTTTAATGTAAGCACCAAAAAGAAAATGTAATGCCGGCTACAGACCTACAAGTCCAGTTGATCAATTGAATCGAATCAAGTTTTCACTTGTTCAAACACGTTTTAAGTCCCGATTCATGCTTTACCCACATACTTCTCAAGTTCTACATCAGTTTTACTGGTTCAAATCGCTTCAAAAATGGTTTCCAGGAAAGATGACTCACTTGTTTTATGTGCCATTTCTGTACAATTTGTGTTGAAAAGACAAGATAAGAAGAGATCTTCATGGGTCAAAAGTTGGTTTTTGAAAAGATGAGTTTTCTACTTACCGTTTCATCAAACTGATTCATGGAGATTATATGCTTTGTCTTTTAAAATTCTGTTGCTGTAATCCTTTGATTTAATCTTCCAATAACATTCAAATGATCTATATAATTCAATGAAAGACAAAACTGAATCTCAGGACCAGGTAGCCATCTCACCACACACAATTACAAAAGCCGAAAAGACCGGGCTTGTCCATCAAAATAGCACAAGATCACATTACAGCAAAGTTAAAAAAAAAACACAGTGTCACTGCCAAAAGGGGGGAGAATATTGTGGGATTTTTCCTGCCTCCACCGGCTTGACAGTAAAACATTAAACACAACTTGATCTCACTCAAGCCAAACTAATTGGATCATTTTGACTTGTGCAACCTTCAAGTAAGGCCAAACACTTACAAGTCGCCAGTACAGTTTGCTTGTATCGAGTAAACTTGTCTCGGAAGCTTGTAGGTCTGTGGCCGGCTTTAGAGAAGGGCATGAAACTTGGGTGGGGATATTTCGGTGTGAAAATCACAATTATGACCGCGTGAAAAAGTTTAAACTAATATTAAAAAACAAGACAAAGAATATTCTTTTATGTTTCTGGTTTCTTCATCTTTGATCATTGTATATGCTTCTCTCATTCAAAACTAGCATTTTGATATCTCTTAAGCGATACAATAACTATGTGTAGAAAAAGAAAAATATGTCCTATTCCTACGTGTAAAATGTTATTTATGTTATAATAATCACCCACCCCCTCCACTCCACCCTTTCACAAATGTGCAGCCTTTGGATAGCCCACCCCATCCAACTGGAATCATCCTGACCCGACCAGGCTATTACACAACCCCAACACTGGATGAGATGATAGAACTCATGGATGAGAACGGAAATTGTTTTGTGGAGGATATCACCATTGGACGAGAAGGCTATGGCAACTTGTTCTTCCCTGGCATCACTAATATGGCTGGCATGGACCTCGATGATATAGGTATGCTGGTTCTTCTTTGGTGACATGTTTTATTTCTTCTGGAAACCATTGTTTAGCAGAAAAAAGTAACTTTGTTATATCAGACACACACATCTTTTACAAGAATGTCCTTTTCACGACCACAGCATCAGATATAGGTGGAGAGCGACAATTAATTGAAAGCCTACAGAGTTCATTAAAGTGATCAAGAAATAAGCTATTTAGCTTCGAACAGTTGTGATCAACGTTTTTGAAAGAAGAAGGGATTCATGCAGATTTGCTGAGTTATGTCTGTTATACATAGATTAACAATATAATTCTGGCTGCTACTGATACTTACTTACTTTATCTGTCCCCAACTCTACCTTTCGGTGTATGGGTTAGCTACTGATACTGTGGTGTTTAACTAATAATTTTCCTGTTCAAGATTTTGCAGTGCAGGTAATTGCAAAGATATGACATTTGTATTTACATAGAATGGCCTTATGAAAAGTTAGTTTTGTTCATTCCTCAATGCTAAGCACTGTATCTCATCCTGTCCCTGTATCCAGTGCATTTCCGACGTAAAGAGGTGGTTGTCTACCCTGACGATGAAAAAAAGCCACCCCTCGGAGATGGCCTCAATAAGAAGGCAGAGGTGACCCTGGATTGTGTGTGGCCCAGAGATAGGTCTAGCAAGTCACCCATCAAGGTGAGTTAGTTCTCTTCTTATTTCTCTCATCTTCATTTCTATTCTTCCTTTCCATGCCTTCTCAGTTTAATATTGATTTTAAAAGAAAATAAATCTAGTTTTTCAGTTTATCAGTATTTTAAAGAAATGTTTATCTCTTTGAGTCCAGTTTCCTGCAGGTGTGATGGATATTTAGCCATTATATTCTACAGAAAAGGATGCATTTTTTTCTAACTCTAAATATTCATTGTATTCTTAAGCTGTATGAAAAAAAGCATTTGTGTATATTTTCGCAATTCATTTCAGAGCCCTGACAGATTAAAGCTGCTGAATTATGGAGAGAAAATTGAAGAAACTACTTCCAAGATTGGTGCCAAGTTCATTGACTACCGACCAGAGACAGGATCCTGGGTGTTTCAGGTGAGGAATAGGCTGGTGTTATGAACCAAATATGAATGGAGCAGTTCATTCTTTGAAACTAAGAAAATGTTGAGTATAGGTTGAAAAAGAAGAAAAAAAAAAGAAAAAAGTCATTGACCAAGGAATGTAAATTGAAATTCGCAACATTAGTCCTCATAAAAGAGACAGATCCTGAATTTAAGAAAAAGAATTCTGTTGAGCATGTTGTCAGTTTGGTATTTTAAAGTTGCATTATTATCGTGGGTTTTTTCTGCATCGCACATGTCTACAAAATATAGTTAATTGAGGCTGTACGTTTTCTGAAGAGAATATTGGTTATCTTTGCATGCTAAATCTAAATCAGGGCCCGACATACTATGACATCATTCCTTGCATATATTCGGCAAGTTCAACCGATATTGAGAGTTTAACTGAAAGGAATTTCCTTTTTTTTTTGACGAAAATGTTTTGCTCGCTTTAAGTATGAACTCTATTAATGGTTTTTATCAGTTTTATGTACACTTTTGCATCAATATCTACTTTAATAGGAGAGTGCCTCAGTTGTAATGCTCATGACAATGAACTGAGACACATTGGGCTAAAAATGTAGTAGATCCCATTTTCATTACTAAGTGAATTTTCTTCACGGGATCTATTTCCCGAGGCCATGGAGAGCCTTGTGTTCTATAAGACAGAAATATGTCAAAATGAGACATCATTTGCCTTGTTAATGACCTGATAACCCGTTTCATCTAACCGATATGAGCCTTCTGTGAAGCATGTCCTTCATTTTGATTTATGTTTGTTTATCAGGTGAACCACTTTTCCAAGTATGGCTTGCGGGACGATTCGGACGAGGAAGATCTTGCAGATCAGCAGAAGCTGCTGTCAGATCAGTATGCTAAGGATGTGCTTCTAGTTCAAGTAGGTTTGCATTTGGAACTTTGTTATTTATGTTTGACATGAAAATTAGAGATGCCTATTCATATTATTAATCTGAAGTATGAATGATATCTAATGTGTTAGACAGTTGTTGAAAAGCTAATACAATTTGAATTACGAAGTGATTAAAATTGAAGAATTTTCTCCGTTGTGTATTTTTAATTATGAATGGATTGTGTACTTCAGAGCAGTGAAGGTTTCTTATGACCTGTTGACACAAATTCTTGAGAACTGTTTTTTATGCAAAGACTTGTATAAGGCATACAGTGACATGCGGTCAATAGTATTGATTAGTTTTGTATTTGTAGTTTTTGATAATATTGAATTCTCTGAAAATTTCTTGCTTCTATTCATCATGTTATTAGTATCTGTCATTAACTTATGCTTCAAACATTAACGTCAGGTCTTTGAAAATTCAGCCACTTCTATGCTAGTATAAATGCATCAGTGCTTCAGAATGCCTTTTAATTTTAATCAGTATGAGAACTTTGGGTTTTTTGTTTATATGTGCATGTGTGTGTTAATTTTCAAACTGGCTAAAAAATAAGACAAATTAAATGTTTATTTGTACACTTTCTATAATGAATAGTGTGTGTGTGTGTGTGTCCAACTAAAATGTTATGTCATTATTGTAAGATGTGTAGCAATTCCCAAGTATGCTCATATGCTCATAATATATGATTTTACAGAAGCTAAAAATCCAACAACAGCAACAACTCCAAAAAGATCTGGCAGCTCAGAAAAAAGGTCATGGTCAACTGATGGAGGAAGATGAAGGTCAAGGCGATCTGCAGCTCACTGAGCGCAAGGAGGACATGATAAATAATGTCCGACTGGGGCTAGATGACGTTATCTGTGACATGATGCCAGACTCTGATGTTATAGAAGACGGGAAATATGCTGTTGGCATGGAGGAAGATGGTACGCATGTTATACTCTTGACTGGAAACTTAATACCTTCATTTTTGCTTGGGATAGCGAGTGATGAAGGCTCTTTCATCTTTTGAGAGAAGCTCATGTTTAGCTTTCATGCTTGATAGAGCCGGTTTCCAGAATGCTGTAAACTTTGGACAAATTGTAACTTTAATATTGTTACAGGAAAATGTTGAGTTTGGTTGTTGGGGTATGATTCCTGCTTTAGCATAGTTTCTATCAAATTATATATATTATATGTAAATGTAAGTGGCAATCTTCATATCACTGTTTGAATCCAGTACAATGCAGCACAAACTCCTCTTCCCTTATTGTCTGAATTGATAATCTGTCATTGTTTGTTTCTGCACAACTTAACTCTGGAAACTCATGAATGGGGAAACGAGAGCTGTAATGAGGTCTTTGTTTCACAGACAATTACAGTGGAAGCAAGGGACGAACACCATCTTTATCAATCTACACTTGGCTAGAAATTATTCTCACGGAGAAACGAAATGCTGAAATAGAATTGGCTCTTCTTTATAGATATTTTTAGACAAGGTTCAAGGTTACAGACTGTATTTGAAGACAGTAATTTTCCATAACAGAGTTTGAGGTTAGACCTAAATAATAAAGGCCTGATGTGCATCCCAACTGAGACTGCAGGCTTAAATTTAGGCCCATCGCTCTTCCTGTTATAGCCTTTACTGGTAATCGCAGTTCAGTGCCCTTCCAGGGTTTATTATGCTCTGAACTCCTGGAACATAATCATGAACAGCTCACCCACACATACTACATACAGCATTATAATAAAATTCACTTTAAACCTATGGGATGTAAATTTGTCACAAATATTACAGTTATATTTCATTACTGTGTTTGATGCATAAATGAGGTCACATGGGTTAAAAGGGTATAGTGGTATGGTGAGAAGCATTTTATTGTGTAGCTTGACTTTTTGAAGTCAAAATTCCAAAATTTAGATTGTTGACATTCATTTTATATGACAGCAGAAGGTGCCAATGACGAAATTAAGTCTAAAATGACCATGTCGAGAGCTGCTGTTAGGGATGTTTGTTACATAAATTATGAAGAGATCTTTATATTTTTATAAACCCTTTGAATCTTTGGAATCTTAACTGATGAGATTTTGTCTGTAGCTGATATGCCACTGAGTTTTCCCCACAAGCAATGTTATTTTTTTTTTACCCTTGCTTTACAAACTTTTGAAATAAATGCTAACTGCAACCAAACTTTTTATATCTTTAATCTGTGTTCCATATTGACTCGATTTTGAGTTTAATTAAAAATTGAAATTGGTTTTGCTTTTTGTCTCATTAATTTGTTGTTTTCCTCTTTTAAATTGTCTTTTTTTAGTAGTAATTTTTTTTCTTAAATTATTCTTCACTCCTAAAGTTGTATCTGAATTATTGCAATGTAAATTGTCATTATTTTGTGATGTGGGAATTATGGTATCATTAAAATTGTTATTATACTTTATTATGACAGCTTTTAAAACTTTATGTTCTTTATTTCCTCCAATTTGGGATCAAGAACCGTAAATAACAAGTTTCCTCTCACTCGTCATCCTCCCAAAAAGAAGGAATATGTTGAGTATCAGCATCCAGTTCATAACCTAGCATATTGTTCATTACCAACATTTTTTTTTTTACAATTATAATTCAAAAATGGAAAACAAATTTCCTGAATTATTTCAAGTGTTTCCTTGTGCTGGAGGTGGCATCTGAAAAAAGTGCTATTAGAAACAAACATTAAAGATATATGTACATGTTTTTCTTACCCTTGTCTGTTTACTTCCGCCCTCACAGAGTACGAAGCTGGCCTGGACTCCAAGTTTGTGGCCTCCTCCATGGGTGTCAGCGCCAAGACCATCCAGGGCATGAAGGCTTCTTTCTTTGGGGATGGCATGGCGGACCTGGAGGGTAGGCATCACTTGTCACATTGTTTCCATGGCTGTTTGAAGTGGAGGCTTGATTATGTTGGGTTGGTTGTGTTATTGGTTGTAGTGGAGGGTTGGTTGTGTTATTGGTTGTAGTGGAGGGTTGGTTGTGTTATTAGTTGTAGTGCAGGGTTGGTTGTGTTATTAGTTGTAGTACAGGCTTGATTATGTATGAAAAAATGAGGGCTGCTGTGAAGCTGAATATGCAAAAATTTTGATTATATTGGGTTGGTTGTGTTATTAGTTGTAGTGGAAGGTTGGTTGTGTTATTAGTTGTAGTGCAGGCTTGGTTGTGTTATTAGTTGTAGTGCAGGCTTGGTTGTGTTATTGGTTTGGAGTGGAGGCTTGGTTGTGTTATCGGTTTGGAGTGGAGGCTTGGTTGTGTTTTGGATTTCGCAGATGTAGACATGCAAAAGTGTGTTGTATGTAAAGTGATTATGCCAGGTTTGCAAAATTTATGTGTACTTAAAGGGTTTTCTGATGAACCTGTACATTTGATTTCCTTTTGAATATTTCTGAAAAAATACTTGCATTTAGAATGCCTGATACAGCAGCATATTTGTAAATATTGAAGTGGAGTATCCTATTTTATTTATCACTTGTTGTGGAATTTAACGAGGCTAATTTATTTTATGTGGAGTATGTATGATATCATTTGAAACATTGCTTTTGAAATCTGAGTATTGTGTTCATATTTTCTTATTACATGTATTGCAGAAGGACAATAAAACTGTTTATTTATGGACACTTTTATGTTTGAGCTTTTCTTTAAGAAGAATGATTAAAATACAAATACTTTGTCTACACAATGTAGATGTATAACCAGGCAAGAGCAATTACTCAAATAATGCCAACACTTCTATCTTTAAGTTTCTGGGTTTTCTATCTTTGACACTCTCTCTTGCATCCGGTGACAGCTGTTGCGAGAAAGAAAGAACAAAAGATGCTTCAGAACGACATGGACGAATATGATGAGGACATGAGGCTGCTCTGGAAGAAATCTGGGGAGAAGATGACCTCTAGCCTGTTTGGTTCCTTCAAGCACCCAGCCACCCTGTCTCTGCCACAGTCACCTGCCTTCTCTGATAAAGAGCAGTTTGGCAAGGAAGGTTTCGAACCTTCAGCTTATCACAAACCGGGTATGTATTAAATTTTGTGTGACAGGGAAAGGAAAGAGGTGATGATCAGTGGTCGTTAAAATTTGAAGTGCAGAATTTGCAATGCTGTTCTATAAAGTTTCTAGATTCGTGTTTTTGGAAATCATCAAAGCCAGATGTGAAGACACTCTGAACTTATATTATATAGAACTTAAACTTAGAGATATATTGAGTTTTTATATTATATAGAACTTAAACTTAGAGATATATTGAGAGGATCAATGTTTGTATGGGGAAGTAGTTTTTCAGGCCCATTAATGAGCCTGTGTTCAGTTTGAAGACAGTAATGTCGATTATTGGTTTGTCTTTGTGTATTTTATGGGATAGCTTCATTTGCTTGTGTTTGCTACTTTGTATTCAGTTAGGACGGAATTGGAAAAAAAAGCAAAATTTGCATCTTTTTGTTGTGTGTGAAAAAATACTTTAGGTGTCATAGTTTTGTGCTCATTAATCTCTTTCGAGTATTATTTAACCCATTCATATTCTCATTCTTGTGTAACAAGTGCCGTCAGTTTGTTAACTTCCTCTACCTATACAAACTATCTTGTTTTCACATTATATTAATCGGAAGGTTAGAAGGGGTTGATTTGCAAAACAAATCCATTCAGCAGATACTGTAAAAAGTTTTCACACAAGAAGAAAAATTAAAGTTATGTGCAGCAGTGTGTATATTTGACAGCTTTTCACAGCAAAAGTTACATTTTTTGTTTATGATATAATTAGCTCTGAAAGTCAAAACAACGCTGTGTACATATGACATAATTTAGCAGCATTTCACCTGTATCTATTATCTACACAAGGTGCTCAGCTTTAAAGGGAGAAAAGCGTATGAGAGTCAAAGTAAAAGACAGTATGGATGGCTGGATTGAGCCAGGCTCTGACAGTGGATAGCTTCTTGGCTGGGCTTGGCCAGGTTAAACGATATCTCAGCTATGTGAGATATTTCCTGTGTTTACAACTTTTTGATCATCTTGAACATGTGCAGGATATTTCATGTTTTATCATACTCTCAATTAGATCTCCGTGTCATTCTCATGTCATCATTTCATTCCCTTACTTAACAGTGTTTGAAATTGCCAAGTTGTCCGGCATCCGACCAACACCGCAAACCTTCCGCCAGCCCCCCGTCATGGAGTACAAGCTTCTCCCTAGTGGCATGCAGCCTCATGATGCACCTCTGCGTATAGTGGGAACTCTTGTGCGCCATGCCATCCTCCATCCCAAGGACTCGCTCTTGTACAGGAACCAGCAGACTTTGGTGGATGCCTCATGTTTCATGGGTCGCTCTTTCCATGTTGGCTGGGGACCAACCTGGAGCCTCACACACAGTGGCCAACCAATGGGGATACCAGGTGGGGCCTGAACAGAGTAAAATGAGGGAGGGAGCATTCAGTTCATATTCCTGAATTTTACAAATGAAATCGGTGATCTTTAGGTTGTTTCCTGTAAGCTAGGAGCAACAAAACGTACTCTAGTGTGGTTTTATTGTTTGTGTCATTCATGCTATGTCTTACTGGCATGATGAAAACATATGCCATGTATTAATGCATTGGAAATTTTCAGATGAGATGAAATATTGGGTTGCAAGCATAAGAAGTATTTGAATAGTATTCCAGTTCTCTGAGAACTAGAACTGTTTCATGACTGAAATGTAGTACAGAGGGTTGACTACACTGTTGTATTTCTAAAAGACTGCTTTCAAACTAGAGAATACTAAGGCTACTGATGCCTGTATGTGCATTTAAAGAGAGTATGAGGCGGAGGTCTAAGTATTTACTTTTATGAGTGGTGATAGATCTCTTATTCCCTTGGTGCTTTGAACAGAGTGATTTACTAAGTCTTGACAGCCCACTCATAGTGTCTAAGTATTGTGATAGTGAAATATATGATAGAGATTTATAGAGCATTGCCCAGGACAGAACAAAGGCGTCAAGGAAAGAGAGCTTTTGATAATAATGTAAACATCCGACAGGAAGGCAAATCAAGCAGATTTAAAAATACCAGTATCATTGACACACTTGAATTTTATTTATTCACCTTAGTTTTGTGCTGAGAAAGACTTAACAAACCAATGCCTAAATAATTCGCTTTTATACATACACAGAAGAAGAAAGTGGTGAGTTTTCCTTGCTCCCATCCTCACACGGCCGTGTCAAGCCTCTGCCTCGCTTCAAGAGTTGGACAGCCAGCATTGAACAGATCCGCGCAGCTGACTACATGGATCGTGGGGACGCAAACATTTTGGTATTATCAGATTGTTAAGCTTATTACAGCTTCTTTAGATCTTACATTCTCTCTCTTAACATTCTCACTCAGTGAGTTTGAGGATTATGGTTGCTGATGTTCAGGTCTTCTATCTTGTATTTCGACTTCCCTTTATCATTCTTATTTCACCTGGTTGTGAAATAATAATTTCTAAACCAGGAAAGTTGTTTGCATGTTGCCATGAATAATAAAGAAATATCAAATTATATCAAGTATCATCTCAATTGTGTAAATTGTAACGAGCAAAGAATTCCCAAGAACATCTATAACAAGCCTTCATCACCATTATTGCCCCTCACCCTTATCAGGGTATAGGCCACACACAAGGGATTTCCCCTTTTTTCTGTCCCGGGATATTTTTGCCAGTTCTGACCATGTTTGTCCTGTTCCTTTTTTGTCTCTCTCCACACATCTTCTCCATGTTTCCTTGGCCTTCCCTGTTTTCGGGTACCTTGGGGGTTCCACCGCAGTGCCTGTCTGGTGATGCTACCTGGTGATTTCCATAAAGTAACAAGCCTTCAGCTTCAATGATATCACAACAGCTGTCTTTTTATAATTAAAAAGAATTTTAAAAATTTGTTTTAACATGTTTCTTCTGTTTTGGACAACAGAAACAGCAAGAAGAGCTCCTTGGTATTCAGCTTGACCATGCACTTGTGTCTGTGGAGGAGGGCTGCCCTCTGTTTGTGCCAGCCCCTGGGGTAACTTGTCTACACAAGCTTGCTGATAGTGTCAACGCAAGACATGCAGATATGGGTCAGTGGAGTGTCTTTTTTTTTTTTCACCCAGAGCCATATTATTTATCCTTTTTCAAATACAATATGCCAAATTAAGTCTGTCATTTTAATCACTGGGAAAGCTCTAAATCCTTATATATTATTCTGTTACGTAGGATTACTTCTGTCATTCAAATGGAGTTAATGTAAAAAAAACCCGACAAAAACACACACAAAAAACCAACGTCAACGGAAACGCAAGGAACTGTAGCCTTTGTTTGAGTGCAGCGACATCTGCGGTCATTTTCGGTAATTTTATGTTGGTTTTTATGGGCATGTATGGTTCACAGACATGCACCATAATTTATTTCACATATAAGCGATCATCGTTTGTAGACCTTGAAAACTAAAATCTTAACCTGGAAAAACCTTGAATTTTCACATGGAAATTTGCTATGAACCCTGTAATTTTAGGCTACTACTTCTGACCAAAAAAATGAGAGAAATGCCTATTTATTTAAACTACTGTCCTGATGTTCTGCAGCTACTCACCCAGATGCCAAGGTTCAAGAGCATCTCCGCACTGTGCTGGGTTTATGTATGGCCTTGTGGGGTGAACTGCCAGAGGTCGGGGAACTAGACAAGGAGGACATCTACAGGGAAAGGCAGTTGAGAAGAGAGGCTGTGTCCAGTTGGCTTTCAGAATCCAGTGCAACGCGAGTGGCTGCAGAGATGGAGGCTAGTGCTGTTATTGTGAGTGTAGAATTAATTTTCTGTTTACTAGCATGTACAAAACGTTACAGCATTATAGATGTCAAAATATGAATTATGTAAATTAATATTACAAAAAGATGAGATCAGTCAGAGAATCAAAAAAGCAATGACAGTATATAACCAACTCGGATTTGTAAAAGCATTTGTAAGTAAACAGGAATTATCAGTTAAAACTAAAATGGCTGTTTTTGACACTGTCTTCTGTCCTACACTCCTATATGGTAGTGAAACCTGGACCCTGGACAGTAGAGAGCACAGTCGATTACAGGCAACTGAAATGAAATATCTTAGAAGAGTTATAGGGAAGACTAAAAGA
>JBDFRD010103602.1:0-11266 GCA_039654405.1 Bullina lineata
ATCCAAGGGTCTAGGGTCCGAATCCGGAAGGTGAACGTGTTGTGTCCTGGGGAAAGACACTTTACACCACTTTACTCTTCCCACCCAGGTGTGAATTGGGTACCGACATATTCTGCTGGGGAAGTAAACCTACAGCAGACTAGCATCCTGTCTAGGAGATGAAGTAAAAATCATCTGTTCCACTTTACGCTACAGAAACCGGGATAAACTCTGGCTCTGTGGGCCTCATTGGCCTTGAAGGACTTTACTTTTTCCTTTACTCTTTCAGTGTGGTCATTGACAAGTTTGCAGCTATAATCAACTGCCTGGTTGAAGTTTTGCACGATGTTTGCCGAGTGGATGATGAGGGAGGAATGGCAGAGTGAGTTACTTTTTTTTTTAATATTTCTTTTTGCTCCTGTAAACTTTATGGGCTATTCTCAGTTTTTCAAGGAATAATATTAATTTTATTAGGCCTACTTGTTCCTCCCTTAAGTTTAGTACTCTTTTGTCTGTCTCATTTCTCCACTTGTTTTTATCCTTTGAAGACAACAGTCTTGAGTTTTGGTTTTTGTTGTTGTGATAATTTGTTTCTCATGCAACTCAATTACACACTGTATATAGGACTTATTTCTTCGTATTGTCAGCAAGACAATTTTTTATGTGAACATGAACAGCTTCTTCAGGCTTATCATATAAATGATTTAGTAAATAGTGCTGTGATATACTATATGTCCATTAATATTGTGTTTACTTACAGCAACCTGCTCATACAAGACGTTGATGTTCAAGTAGATGACACACAAGATACCCAACATGATAAGCGGAAACATTTGGTAAGCTTCAGCCACTGTGGCTGTAACAATATGCACATAATTACAGTTTCACTTCATGTGGAGTAGGCTACTTTCTGTAACTTGATGCAATTTTTTACTTGGGGGAGCGCAAAGACATTAGTATACCGATAGCTTGTATCAAGATTTTCACAAAAGAATTAGATCAATGCATTTGGAGGGTCGTTAGCTTCATAAAATATAACTATATAATTCAGTACCTTCGTAATTTTACAAGTTCACCGTAAGAAATTATGGTTAGCCGTCAGAAATTACGACGAGGATGCAAGATATGTATGATTTTAAATCACATGCCGTTGTTCTTCATTCTCTAACGTTATCTTTATACACAGTGAAATTATTCTTTTGGGTCCTCATTTTACTGCGAGTTCAGCTCATGATTACTCCAAGCCTCAAACGGGGTTGGCATGTCTGTAGTTTTAACTTTAACCAATTTCAAACTGTGGTCTGAAAGGCTGATTGGGTGCTTTAGAACCTGTGTGTGCGAGTGTTAGTGTTAGTGTGCTGCATTTTTCTTGTCCAGAGAACTTTGATCTGCATTAAGCTTAAACATAACTGGGCATTTGTCAAAGCTTCTTGTCCAGAGAACTTTGATCTGCATTAAACTTAAACATAACTAGGCATTTCTCAAAGCTGAGCAGTTCTGCAATCTCATTCAACTTCAACAGTTGTCAAGGCAAGATCCGGTTCACTGCGTGTGCCTCAAGTCTTACCTGGTATCCCAGCTGAAGGTGTTCCAGAACATACATGGCCAGCACGCGTTTGATCATTACATGAGTCAAGTGGACACAGAGGTGGTGAATCAGTTGCAGCCTTTTTGTCAGTGACAGTGCAGAGGGTGCACACAAAATTTTCCTGACTGTGGTATGCCTCCTTTAGAATTAATATCGGACAAGTTTGTCTCTGAAGTCACTCACTTGTGAAAAGAAGAATAAGTGAGGGCAAAGTTCTGGGGTCGTTCCTAAATGAAGCCATGGTGAGATGAAGGATACCCTCAGTTATGTACATTCTATATATATATATATATATATATAATATGTATAATATTATGAATATGCTGGTGATGATTTGGTTATGATAAATAACTCTTGGCCACTGACCAAGATTTGTGACCTTTTTTTATTTCTCTATAAATATAAACCTGATTTTTCTCATCTTTTGTTGAGTGAGTCAACGCTTGCTGAACCATCTCCAATGTCCCTCCTATTTTCATACCATTTGACTTTCATTCCATCTCAAACTTTCTTCCCTTTCAACTAGTATGATTTGCCTAAGTTTGCGCATGTCACTTTCATGTTTTGATGCAAATTGCAGAAAAGCTAATCGAGCTGTGATTTCATTCACTACTGAAGACCTTATCTATACTTGATTTGAGTCTTCCCGGACAGCTGAGCTGACTAAGACAACGCTGGATGCTGAATGAAAAACAATAGACTGTCACACAGTAGTATTTGTATGTTTGGCTCATGCATCTGTCAATAGGCCTGATTGTTAACAAGAATTGATATAAAAAATATCAAGTAAGGGACAGAAATATGTCATGTAGAAAAAAGTAGAATAAAATCAATTTCTAAGTGTCTAAATTCACTTATTATTAATGGTCCAAATAATTTTTTAATGGTATGAATTCTGTTTTAATGGCTACTGCGCCTAATTTTCTTCTGGTTTTACATTATGGTAGTGCTTACTCCAAATCTTGATGTATTCACTGATTTCACACATCTGACACGGCATCTCATTGCATACTTTGTGGCTAATCTGTATCCTTGGATGTCAACATTCATCATTGTTCTTTCAAGAGATCAAATGGGAGAATACAGTTAGTCAGTCTATTTAACAGTTGTTAAATAACGTTTATATAATGTACAGTGTAGTCCACTTCAGATAAACCTCTTGGGACTTCATCAATAAGTTTATCTTGACCGTATTCAAGGAAAACAACCATTCAGTAAAAGTACAGTCCAACACACATTCATCAAACTCTGTGGGTTGAGAAAAATTGTTTGAGGAATCCATGATTCATGGAATATGTGAAACGCCGCTTTGTAAAATGACTAAAAACCAGAGGGTAGAGAAAGAGTTCTGCATGGAAATGGAATGAGAATTAAAACTTTATTCTATCTTAAGCTTGATCGTGTCAGTAACCCTAAGTATGTCGGGACTTCAATGCACTGTTTGTCTTTGGAAGTTTGCAATTACCCATTGAATTGTTAGTCCAAATTATGAGGCATATGATTGGATGTGATGCAATGATGGGAACAAGTGGGCAACGAGTTTGTTCTTTCCTTGGCATGGCGGGCTAGAAAAAGGTAGTAGGGGAGTGTTGAAGGGTAAAGTGAAATGATCATAAGGCTGCTCTTTCGTGCACCAGTGACGTTAATTACACTCACAATAAATTACAGCAAATATGATTATACAATGACAATACATTCGCAAGCATCATTCTGCGCCTAATTTTATGACATTTAAAACATCTGGCAGACCGAACTGCTTAATGCTTTCTGTGATTTTGAAGAGACGAATTGAAACAGGAAATTTCCTGCTGTAAGGGTTAGCCGGCAGAATTTAGTTCGAGTCAAGCATTCTGTTAACAGGTTCGATCTTTGTGAAGGAAAAAAGTTGGGATGACAACTTTTGTTCGAGGAATATGTGAGTCGGATGAACATGGTTTTGAAGAATGCGTGTTGGACTATATGTGGTGAATAAAACACTGTCGTCATTTAGATTTTGGATCTGGGCATGGGTAGGGAAGACAGCGGTGGCATTGACCGTTGTTGTCAGTGTGTATACTAGGATTAAAACATGTGGTGATTTTACATCACCGAGACAGCATGCAGTGCATGTTGGGTGTGTTTGGCTTGTGACCACTACTATTCCTATTTTAGTGGTTGAGAGAGAACTGCGAAACTGGTGTATTTTAAGTGGATGCAGTGCTCTGCTGTTTATTAAATGTATAGTGTATATACATGTAATATAAAACAGACTTTGTTTGATAGTGGAAGGAAAGAATTGGGACCTGAGGAACATTTTTTGTTAACCGAGATTTGATCTTAAGCGGACTCTACTGTACTAGCACCAGGAAGTAAAATTCCTTCAAGGTATATAAAGGCTATAGAGCCTGAGCTTATTCTGGTTCTGGTAGCTTGAATTCTGACGTGGAACAGATTATTTTTGCATCAATCTCCAAGGAAGGATGATAGCCTGTTATAGTTAAAGGTTTACTTTCCTGGCACTATGTGCCATTATCCAATTGGCACCTGGTAGGGAGAGGAAAAATGGTGTAACGTGTCTTTCCTGATTTCACAATGCCTGGAGTGGAACCCAGGACCCCTGAATTGGGAGTCCAACGCTCTGACCATTCAGACATCACTCCACCGTACTAGTACTACAGTACTATTTTTAGGTGGAAAGACTGGGAAAAAAGTGTGTGCCATTAGTCTGGCTGTGTTGGGATTAATGGACAGTAGGCCTAGTCATTTTATTTGTTGAAAAAAAAAATTCAATTATCAGTATCATCATCCTCACCATTTAGTATTTTAGGCTTAGTTTATCCTAAGGGGAATACCCGTACATTGGAGCTTGCCTCCCTAATTCGCTTACTTTGACGTTCTGTTTAACGTGAACACTTTTTAAGGGACTTGTACTTTTACCTCTTTTAACCATTGAGAAAACAATCTTGCATGATTTGAAATAGGAAATCCCCAATTTATTTACATGTATTCAGTTAAAGTTAACCCAAAAGCACCAGAATAGCGGTGAGTAAACACAGTGTTCCAGTCATTCTTTTTTTCGGACATTACTGGCCTTGTTTTAAATGCATCACAATCTGCAAGTCTTCATAACAGAGGTGTAGCCACACTTTTCCCCTTCCTCAGCTTTTTTTGCGCACAAACTGCGATGTCATGTCGAATTCTTTGAACCGCATTGTGTGCTGCCAACCATATCGCCATGCACCATGCCCATCTTGTATTTATTTTTACATGTAGTAGTTGAGGTCTAATGCAGCACTGTCAAGTGCAACATGTGAGTGTTTTGAGTACATTGGGATTCGCATCACTCTGAATTTTTTGTCTTTTTTTTTTTTCATTGCCAATTTTGACATTTTATTATACATGATGTATTGCCAACTTTGCCATTCCCTTCCATGAAAAGATGAATCAGCTAACTCTTAGCTTGGAAATGAAACTTCAACTTACCCAAAAACCATGGTGT
This sequence comes from Bullina lineata, assembly GCA_039654405.1. NCBI lineage: Eukaryota > Metazoa > Mollusca > Gastropoda > Bullinidae > Bullina > Bullina lineata. The sequence goes on from JBDFRD010103602.1 coordinate 5,046, forward strand.
ATGTTGCAAAGAAAATTCAACATGACATAGAAAAGAACACTGCATTGTATTGATGATGATAAACTATTGGCAGAGTGAGCAAACTATCTTCCCTTCTATCTATCAGACAGATTTTTAAAAATGTTGGAAAGCCATTGGTGAGTAAAGTACCGGGTACTTTGAAGATAGTTTGAACTGAATGTCATTTAAAATGAACAGTTATAATGTCTGGTCCCATGAAGTAAGTGTACTATACATGTACTCCACTGTACAGAATGTGTTCAATTTGAAGACGACTTTCTGTGGATTTAATTTTTCAGCTTTTACTTCACATTCACAGGTTAAATTATGTAAATGCTGCCTTTATTCATCTACATGTATTCTAATGATTCAATGACATCATCGATATTATAAACATTACACAAATAAAACAAAGTGATGGAGGTATTGGTATTGGTTTTAAAATCTCTAATTTTTCTCTGATCTTCTCAGTCAATTAATTTAAAGCTCAAAAAAAAAGAAAAAAAAAGGTAGACCTATGTTTAATTTGTGTTGTTGATTTCATTACATCTTTTACTTTAATCCTGTCCCATCCATACATGTATTTGAAGGGTTTCCGGCAAAATGAGAATACATGTAATTTTTACTGTTTTAAAAAAAAAGTAAATTGCATATTTTACACTTTTACTTTGATGTTTTTAATTTTTTGTTTTGGTATCATACAAATTAAATAACTATATTTCTGGTCACGTGGATTTCTGTGTTGCTTAGAAAAGTATAGCAAGTTCAAATTCAACGAAAAGCCAGGGGCTTCTTAGATTTGGGTTTTATGTTTTGTTAATGTTACCATGTTGTGGGTCATATGAGCAATGATGCCGCTTGGATAACATGTAGTGTGGCATCAGCAAACTTATTGAACCAGCTGTAACTTGTCACTGTTTATTGACCAGTCTTAAATTCTTTCCTTTAACTCTAATGCTAGACACAAGGGTTGCCATGTCTGAATGGATAAGTCGCTAATCATGATCAAATGATCAAATTATGCAAGATCTAGTTTTTTTTATTATTAATGATGATTGTTAGGGCTCAAGTCATGTGAAGGCTATGCCCTATTGCTGATGTTCATTTAAATCGAAGGAGCCATCTCTTATATGGTCTACTCATGTTGGAAAGGAAATTAAACAAAAACCTGAAAATACAACATTGAGCGTGTTGTTCAAGGATGCCAATTTGAATTTCTTGATTATGACCCAGCTTCCTTTAAGGGACCCAAACCTCAGTGATCAGGGTCCACAGAGTGATAGACCGTTGTGTATTTCGAACAGTGTAGTCCTATAAGGTTTATCAGTATCGCTGGTGAATTGTTTGAAAATGACATTTAATTTTCTCCACTCTTGTATGTAATGCTAAACAATTTCCTTTTTGAATTGATTCCATAAATTATGTATGTAGTATGTAGCTCAGTACTCAGTTCAAAGGTTCCTTACCATTTTTCTTTCATTGTCACTGTTTGGAACAGATGAAGGACACATGACATAACAATGACGAAAATACAGTTTTTAGAAAAAAAATTAAATGTCATGGTTACCACTGTTAATTCAAAAACAAATTCAATACATACAGATATATTCAAAACGCATCATCCTCAGCAACATTATCATTCTGAGTTGCAGTCTGAGACAAAAGATGATCAGAGGAGAGGCCACTTCTCGCTTTTTTACTCTTTCTAAAAGTCATATAAATTAAGAATAAGAATTTTTTTTTTTTTGTTCCTGGCATACTGTGGCTATCGAGTCATCACATGAACATCAGTTTGTTCCCGATTTGGCCTTCATCGCTAGAAAGAAGTTAACTAGCAGCTGTACCACATGGGAAGAATGAGGTAGTAACAGTACAGGATGATGTTTTGTTCAGCACATATACTCGACACCCGCGTGGACTGATAAGAATGTCTGTTGACAAACAGCTCTATAGTTTTTTTTTCAGATATTTCGCCTGGGGAATGAATGTCTGTTCTATCCAGTTAGCAAACAAATCTCTATTTGTCCACCTATTCGATGACTTAGCTCCAACACATTCACGAAGACATCTGAGCGTCGAAAACCCCATATCTTGCCTGGATAGATGCCTATAGAGCCTGAGCGTATTCTGGTTCTGGTAGCTTGAATTATGACGTGAACAGATGGTTTTTGCATCAATCTCCAAAGAAGGATGATACTGATAGTCTCTTATAGTCATAGGTTTACTTTCCTGGCACAATGAGCCATTACCCAATTGGCACCTGGTAGGGAGATGAAAAATGGTGAATGAGACTGAAGTGATGAATAATAAAAGCCCTAAGAACGAATAGAGCAAAGCATGTGATGAAATTCCTTTCAGACTGTTGCAGCTATGTATTTTTGTTTTGCTCATGTGAAGGAACACATGGAAGCTAATATTTGACCATGCTTCAAACTTCAAAAGTGTGAGGAACTGGGAATTATAGTGATGTGAAGAAACGTGGCCACATGAACTTACCGGCCCCATAGAGTGCCTTTACTATTATACTAAAGAACTTTTGTAAGGGGAGAAATGGCTTCTAGAAGACTCTGAACACATTCTTCTTCTTGACTTTTGTAACAGTAGGGAGAGAGAAGGGGACGGGCATTGAAACCCAGCCAGGACTCCCCTTTGTTTAACCCTCAAAGTAGCGGTAACCGTAATGCACTGAACAGCGAACCTCGGATCCAACAAGGCAAAAGGAAAAGTCTCATTGTTTCTGACTACAATGTATTTCCTCTCAGACCCATCCGACACAGAGACACATGAGATCCATTCTCATTGAAACAATTCCTGTGTGCCTAATATTACACCAAAAGACAATCCCAACTTGACTGTGTTGGCGACACTTGCATGGAGAATAAATTAATGAATAAATGTCAGTGATGGGGTTGGGAAGGTGGGCTTCACCCAACCAAATGCTGGTGTGAAGGGCAGATAGGAGAAGGGCGATCGCGATAGGGATGGGAGCACGGCACGGATGCTTATGTTATCGCATTGAGTGGCCATAAATAATCACATGACTATAAGTTATATGTGTGTATAGGCCTAGTCTTTGCCTAAGGAGAGTGAAAGGGGAGTGGCCTGTTGTTTGCCAATGACACCAAGAATTAAAAATGATAAAGCATAGCAGAGAAACATAATCATAATCAAAACATCATAATGGTTTTTATTTTTACCGCAGTGTGTCTATTCAAAAAGCACTGCTTTTATGAGTTCAAAGAAATGAATTCTCCGTTTTGAGTGCAACAAGCAGATGTCAAATGAGTTAGATAGGCCTAGTCTTCATTTTATTACACATGTGTGTAATCTTTTCATCCTGTCAGAGACTGAGACGATCTATTCAATGCATACTGAAAGGCTATAACTTTGTTACATTGTACTGAAAATGAGCCTTCGATACTTTCTTTATGCTAACATTAGGCCTAGATCTATAGCATTTTAATTTGCCATACAATGTATTTAAAGAGATCTATAACGAGAGGGAACAGTTTTTGTGCTGAGTATGATTTATAAAAATAAACTTCTGATGGATCATGTATCTCTTTAATATGATGTCTACTGGCAATGTCATTGTATTGGCATTATTTTCATTGAAATTAAAGAAGTTTTATACCAACAATATCCATGTTTTGTGCTCTCCATTAAACTTGGCAATACAATTTGTCAACCATTGAGTATAAAGATATAATGTACCGGTGTTCTTTTGCTCGCAAATAAAATACATTGTACATTTAGCACTCATAAACTGAGTATATCTTGTACATGTAGTTGCACAATACAGTGCAACTTCTTTGAAATGTCAAAAACAAAACAAAAACAACTTTAGAAAATGATCAATTTGAGGGGAGACATAGTAGTAGCAGTAGTGGTAGTGGTGGTGGTGGTGGTGGTGGTGGTGGTGGTGGTGGTATGGCAACAGTGGTTTGGGCTTTCTTTTTCTGTAGGTCGAATTGTCCCTTGTCCATCCCCATGTGGCACACATACAGCAGTGACTTCATCAACAACAGCAGACTTGACATTGTCAGGTATCATGGAAATATCAGCTGATTCAAATGTTCGTATTCAGGCAACAGGTTGATCTGATCAAATACATCTTGCTGACGTCTATGACCTGGGTGATTTTCTTTCTTGTTCAAATCTGAGCAACTGCCGATGCCATAGTACATGTATTGATCAGCAAACGCTTGCCCGTGTGCATTTGTTTGGGCCAGGGGTGCAGCATGTGGCTAGAAATGTAAACCTAGGCTTTGCCTCCAGTCGCGTGGGTTGGCAGAGTAAACTAAAATAAAAGGGAAAAAATTACTATTGAAGTTAAAGTTTATGAGTTTATGCGATTTTGACATCAAATTTTCAATTAGCGTCTAATTTACCATAGACGTGATACCAAACAACATGCCCTCAAAAAGATTTTATTTTTAATAAATTTCCCATCAGAATTCCATCTGATCCTATTTTACATGTTTCACAAGGTGGCATAATGGTTAGAACGTTGGACTCTTATTCCAAGGGTCCAGAGTTCGAATCCGGTAGGTGACAGGGTTGTGTTCTTGGGAAAGACACTTTACACCATTTTTCCTCTCCTCACCCAGGTGCGAATTGGGTACATGTACCAGCATATTCTGCTGGGGAAGTAAACCCACGACAGATTATCGTTCTGTCTAGATGAAGTAAAAATCGTGTTCCGTTTCACGCTACCGAAACCGGGATAAGCTCCGGCTCTATGGGCTTTATTGGCCTTGAAGAATCATACAATAGTATAGTAGGCCTACAAGTGGCTACAATCATTACGGGCGCAACAACAACGTCTTTTGTACGTAGAGTTTTTGTAAGCCTGGCATGGCGATGAGTACGAAAGTGACACACGCACACACACACACACATAGCGTACAATGTGCGCAGGTGTGTAGAGCTATACCTTCGAGACTTACAACATACCACAGTTGATTCTCAGTTTCATTTTTCGACTATTCGGACCATGTTTTGACCTGATGCCGACCTAGAAGTTACATTGTACTTAGATAGAACTCCATAAATTTGGCACTGTTGGTGAAGACGGCTTCGTTGTTAAAAGTACGGTAAAAGTAAAAGAAAGAACTCTGCGGCTCATTGAACAGTATACATGTAATTAGATTTCATGAATGTCCGCAATGTGTAGGTGAAAAAACAACCCAGGCTCAGGCTTGGGCTCTATCACGGTGCCTGGCCCCATCTACGGACACTTGCACGTTACAACTCTCTTTAGAGTTTTGAACTTGCAATACCAGGGTGCTGGGGTTGAATTTCTGACGTCGACCGTGTTGTAGGCTTGTAATAGTGAAAAATACATGTATGTTCTACTCAGTCGGGGCGAGAAATACAACAGTTGTTGACCAGGGATAGGGAAAGAAGTACATGTGTACATGTATGTCTAACTGTGTGCTCGGGTTGATTACAATACCTGCAGGTTGCCACCCGCAGTACTGAATAGAGTCGTCTTCTCCCAGTTCCAGTGTGCAAGGCGAGATTGCCCAAAGCTGTGGACACAAGGATCATCATACATATGCCATATATAATTTGAACGCCGGGTTGGGAGAGAGGAGATACATGTACGAGTAGGCTGCATGTGACGGAGAAGAAAATCATCTCATCAAGGTCGACAACAACAACCGATCTCCATGAGGACGCGTTAGCTGCGAGGAGACTGCTGCACAATATCAGCCAGGGGAAGTAACCAATGATAATTTGACCATTTATTTGAGGAAAAAAGGATTACGAACCCTGTAGTCACTCTGTGTGACCTCGGATTGCACAAGAACATTCATTATTAGGCAGGTCTCCGCGATTTGGCCAGATCCGAGGTTCACTTCCAGTTGTGGCAGAAGGTACATGTAGTGGTAGAACTGTTGGTGATAGTGATAATGGTGAACGAGGTTTTAATATTGTTGAAAGTGATGATACATGGATTAATGGAATTGGTAGTGGTGGTACTGGTAGTGATGAAAGTCGTGGTGTGAAGCGGACGGCGTTGTGAATGTGGTGGTGATATGATGCCACATGTACTACTATACTAGTAAATACTACTACTGATGCTACCTTTCCTACTACTTCTACTACATGTACTACTGGTGATGATGGTATTGTGTTACTGGTGATGATGATGATGACTGGGGTGGAGCTGATTGTCATGATGTCATATTTCTAGTGCTTTTGATACTGCTGCT
>JBDFRD010103713.1:0-13288 GCA_039654405.1 Bullina lineata
GGCGAAAAAACGTTTCCCACCAATGGAAAGAGTTCCTCAATTTTTCGGAAACCCGTAGATGTCAAAATGTTCCGTAAACAGCATTATGCGGGTACGGGTTTTTGGTGGGATATTCGTTGAGAGTTTTTTTTTATGAATTGGTTTTTAAACAAATATTGATTCAATCTGCAACAATTGGCGTGGGATTATGCTGCTGTCCGTGCCCAGCAGGGTACAAGTAAGAATCATTTTGGAAAGACTGAAGACAGCAATTGATGGAAAACTTGAGCAGGCAGGATTCCGCAAAGACAAATCCTACACAGATCATATCGCCACTCTCCGCATTATTGTAGAGCAATCTTTTAATGGCAGACTCCACTTAATACAACCTTCGTTGATTTTGAAAAGGCCTTTGATAGTGTGGGCCGAGAAACAATCTGGAAACTATTGCAGCATTATGGCATCCCAACAAACGTGATAATCATCATACAGCAATTCTACGAGGGCTCCATAACCAAAATCATCCACAACGGCAAGCTGACAGATCATTTCATGGTGAATACCGGTGTGAGACAAGGCTGCTTGCTGTCGCCTATGATTGACTGGATCATGAAACAGACAGTGTCAGGAAACAGAGCTGGGATCCAATGAACCTTCATGAAACAACTAGAAGATTTGTGCTTCGCCGATTACATAGGACTTCTGTCACACAGCCAACAACAAATGCAAACAAAAGTGACAAAGCTGGCGGAGGTAGCTGGAAAAATAGGTCTAAAGATAAACTCGGCCAAACCTGAAGTAATGAAGATGAACAAGACACAACAGAGGCCCATCCGGCTAGATAGAAGACCATTAATATCTTCTACAGGAGGAGCTGATGATGACATGAAATCCAGGACCCGGAATACACGCCATGCATTCAACACCCTTAGGCCGATGTGGAACTCCAAAGCCCTCTCCATGAAGACTAAAATTCGAATTTTCAACTCCAACGTGAAGTCTGTCCTCCTTTATGGTTCAGAAACTTGGAAAGTCACCAAAAATAGAACAGCAAAACTGCAGTCTTTTATCAACAAATGCTTGCGCTACATTCTGAAGATCTGGTGGCCGGACAACATCTCAAATGAGAAGCTATGGGAAAAGGCCAACCAAACGCCCATCAATATTGATATTAGAAAAAGGAAATGGGGTTGGGTTGGCCACACCTTGAGAAAGCCTCCGGTTAACATCACAAGACTGTCACTGGACTGGAATTCACAAGGGAAGAGGAGGGTTGGAAGACCAAAGAAAACATGGAGGAAATGCATAGAAGAAGAAGCAACGGCGGCTGGATTTTCGTGGCCCGAGATGAAGAAAATTGCTCAGAACCGTGACCGTTGGCGAGCAGTGGTTGCAGCCCTATGCTCTTCCGGGAACGAAGAGGATTATGTCAGGAAGTCAAGAGAGACTAAAATGCTTAAATGACACACACACGCACACACGCACACACGAACGCTCTCACACATACGCGCACACGTCAGTGCTCAGTATAATGCAATGCTAATAATTTGTTGAATATATCAGCCCATCCTGCACAGTGTCTGATGATGACAGAGAAGTGAGTGGATAGGCCTCTGAGCATGAATGTGAATGCCATTCTGCGAACTCCCTTTGAAGCTAAACTGGAAGTAAAGAATGATGAGACACATTGGGATCGCCTTGCTCTTCCTGATACAAGAATCACTTTACTTAAAAAGGAAAACGTCCGATTGAAAACCAACAAAGCATCCTGCCAGAATTCAAATATGTATTATATGCTTACTCTGCTGAGTTCCCACTGGAAAAAAATGCCCGAGCAAATGAATTTATAATAAAGTAAGTTAAGACCAAAAATAAATCAATTACAAATAAAGCATAAAAAATGGCAAACTTTTAATTAAAAATTGCTCGAAAACTACGAAACAAATGACCCTGGTATGTAGATAACGAACTAGATCATGAAGCGAATGCGACACTAACAAACGAGTCTGTATTGAGCGTAAAAGGCGCGCTACTGGAGCGCGTGCTTCTCACGCCAGTATACGAGCCCCGGGGGAACGAGCGTCGTCTAGAGCGGCTCCATAATTCCATCAGAAGCGTGTCCCAGAGGTCCTTGTTCCTGGCGGCCAGACAAACGTGAGTAGGGCATGGACGACAAGGACACGGTGTTCACGGAGACACTGGCGGACACGAGAGAGATTAAAGGAACTGTAGGCAGTCCACGGGGGCAGTTTGGCGGACGCACGGAGGTGAGCGGAATGTTGGTAACCCAAAGGGACAAAGGCAGAGACACGAGGTGAAAAGAATGTTGTCACATGGAGATGAAAATAATGTTGGCAACCCACATAGACATGGGCAGGCACACAGAGATGAAAAGAATGTTGGCAACCCACATAGGCATTGGCAGGCACATGGAGGTGAAAAGAATGTTGGCAACCCACATAGGCATTGGCAGAGACACAGAGCTGAAAACAATGTTGGCAACCCACACAGGCAGACATATGGAGGTGAACAGAATGTTGGCAACCCACATACATACTGGCAGACACATGAACGTGAAAGGAATGTTGGAAACCCAAAGGACAAAGGCAGACACACGAAAGGGACAGCAATGTTGGTAAGCGGCGCGAGGCCATTGCAAGACCTGCAATCGAAAGGATGTTGGTTTAAATTTTGGCTGTGCTGCTGTGCCCTTGAAAAGACATTTCAAAATTTTAACGATTTTTTCCTGTCCTCACGCAGGTGCCAAGCGGGACCGCTGTTTGGCTTCATGAGATAAGCTCGGGCTCTTGGGACTATTGAAATCTTGATTATTTTCTTCAACAAACGTATGAACAAAAAGTGGGTAAGGTCGTGGGATCAGTTCACGATAACATAGATCAAGCAAAAAGTACGCACCTCAGTCCTCAATCTGTGAAGCCAGCGAAAGCACCGCATGGCGCTACCACTGAACATGTGTTGGTGGAAGTAGGGAGTTTCTCCGCCAAGGAAAAGTGACAGAAACCAATTATTTTGTGGGAAAGATCAACACCCAAGGTAAGTAAATAACATTGTATTTCACTTATCTACAATTGAATGACTGATGAGAAGACATTTGGAACTGGTTAAGTTAACGTTAACTTCTCATGACTGTCATACTTGCATAGTTGGAGTTGGGAGTCTGCGTAGGCTCTGAAACATGGGAGCTTACAGTAAAAGCAAGTTTGTATGATGGTAATGATAACAAAAAAGACGACGCTGGTGACTATAATTATAATAATAATGATGACGACGATGATGATTATGATGACTGTCGAACGAATGGTCATCTAAAGCCGAAGCTCAAACCCAAGCACATGCTTGTATGGTGTCCCAGACCGACAGGCTGCAGTGTTTTCGTCACCATTCTCAGGACAGAAAATCTGTTGTTTTCTTTATTTTTGTTATTGTTTCCATGGAAAATCACGGGTTATTTAATTTATTGCAGTTTTCAAACGATATCTAGTTGTCACTTAAAATCACTGTAAAAAAACAAAACGATGACGTTCCATTTCAAACCATCGTGCAGAAACGTCAAAATACACATGACAATTGCGACCATGATTCCATGATACTTTTTTCGTTCTTGGATAAAACATGCCATTGACCGCGAGTTGCTTAGTAATATGGACGAAATGGTGGTGGTGTTTCTATTTTGACAGTTCCCGAAACTGTAACAGTTTACTGCTTTCACGCTTACATCTAACTGTATTGCACTGGTCTGAGTAGTGGCGCGGTGGCCGAATGGTTAGAGCGTTGTACTCCTAATCCAAGGGTCCAGGGTTCGAATCCGGGAGGTGGCCGTGTTGTGTCCTTGGGAAAGATACTTTAAACCATTTTTCCTCTTCCCACCCAGGTGTAAATTGGGTACCGGCATATTCTGTTGGGGAAGTAAATCTACGACAGACTAGCGTCCTGTCTAGAAGATGATATTAAAATCATCTGTTCCGCTTCATGCTACCGAAACCAGGATAAGCTCCGGCTCTATGGGCCTCATTGGCCTTGAAGGAACTGGTCTGAGTAGTTACACAAATTATAATTCAAATACGTTCAGTGTGGTTAGATGCGGTTCAGAGAGTATAAAAGAGATTGTTGCTTTAAAAAGGATAAAATCACCCAAAGAATTGTACAGTTAAAAAAAACAATATTTTTTTTTCAAACAGAAAAATAACGTGTTACTATAATTAAAAAGTGCTGAATAAGTAATGCAACTTTCCAACTGAATACATCGTGTATCAAAGCGTGCAACGTAGAGAAGCCTTATTCATAGCCCTTTATATTTCTCAGGCAGCCGCCTTAACGAAGGATGCAGTTGCAAACGTATTAAAGCCAGCAGAGCGCGAGCTGTTTGTCTTGGAAAAGAATAAAGAATATCAAAGGAAACATCAAGGGGAAGCAGAGAAGATGGCCTCCACCGCCCGCTCAGAATCAGAGCCACAAGATTTGTGCCACGTCACAGACACGCCCTTACATCTCCGGAGAAACGAACAGCCCCCAGAGCACCTGCAGGAGGACAGACTGCCGTCAACATGCACACAATGTGCTCACCTCTGCAACCCTGGCGGTTGTGGCGACGGGTATAGAGATTCGGGCACACTCCCACTAACTCCCGAGATCGGCACACAACACGGATATAATGGGGATGAGGTTAGGGTCAGAGGTCTGGAACATCGTAGCCTCCAAAACGAGGAGGTGGAACTTGACGAAACGGAAGCCACCGGCAAATCGTTGAGGACTGATGAGTGCAGAAACTTCATAAACGCCTTGCCTGGTGAATTCAAACTCAAAGGTAGAAGGGAGGACGATGAAGAACCGGCTACGTCAGAGCTTGAGGAAAAGGACGGCAGAGCGAAACCGACAACTCGCGAAGACGATACGACTTCGCTAAGGCTTCAAAGTGAAAGCAGACAAAGGAGGAATTCCCGCCATGTTGACGGCGCATCACGTCCTTTCGATGGGCCCAAGCTGGCATGGGGATCTCCAGGCACCGAACGAAAGGTCCGAATCACAATCATCCGTTCCAAAAAGACGCATGGAGATTCCGCTAAAGACGTCTCGTCGACAGGGTCAGACCTCTCCTATTCTCCGACTTCGGTCAAAGGCGAGCGGAGATCTTCAGACGCAGCGAAGAAAGAAGAGACGCGCCTGCCTCACATCCCCGCGGATGGCAAAAGAAATTCTCGGACTCCGGACACAGAGAAAATGCACCAAAGTAGACGTTCTGGGGAAGATGGAAAAACACCCACAAGCCAAACGATCGAAAGAGAGCTAAAGGGTGGAAATGGTGCGGGCAAACAAAGTCAGGCAGAGTGCAAAGGTCAGGTTGCGTCCTCCATAGAAACCTCGATGTCAGACACGGAAGCCGGATTACAAGGCAGCGGAGACCAACCCGGCCGTCCTCCCGCAGAAAGTCATCAAGGAACCCAGAATGGCGACTTTATCAATGCCATCTCCAAGACCTACAGACAGAGGGCTATTTCCTCTACTGCTGAAAACGTCAAATTGAAGCCAAAAGGAATCTTCTCCAAGTGGGTCGGCCATACCAAAAGAGCCCTCAAGTTCAAATCGACCAAGCAGAACGGAACAGTCATCAAAGTATCCCAGGATGCGCGCCCGTCATCGATGGAGAACGGTGAAGCTGAGCCCGTGGAGAAGGAATCCACGAAGCCCTGTCCGAGTCCACAGCCGGTGAGCAAAAGACCAGAACGAAATCTTACAGAAATGTTCGCGGCCCGCTCCAACAAACAAACTCTCACCACCACGCAGGAGCCTGAAGGCAGTTCAGCGTAGGAAGAACGCCATGGAGACTATTGTGTACTGGCTTCATCGTGGGTAGTATGAGTTAGGAAGCACAGGCAGGGAGCAGGCCTGCAAGAGTGAGTGTGTAACAGATAAATAATTAATAGTTAGAGAGATAGGAAGAGCGAGAGAGAGAGAGAGTGTGTGTGTGTTTGTGTGTGAGAGAGAGTGTGTGTGTGTGTGTGTGAGAGATAGAGAGAGAGAGAGAGAGAGAGAGAGAGAGACTTATGTAATAAAACAGTAGCCACACACGTTGACATGATCAGATTTGATCTTCAGACATTGCCATACTACAACAATAAAACAACATCAACACCATCAATAATACAAATAATAAAAATAAACTCAGATAAAACATTTCTGTTTGGGCAATGTTTGTTGTTTCTTTCTTTAAAAGTATGGGCATATTATATCAAACTCTCAAACTTAAAAAGTGTTCCATGCACTCTCCAGGTTTTCGTGCTGCTCAATTGAATTATTTCATTAAGCGGACTCCAGTATTCCAATTCCAACACACTCATTGATTTCTTTATTGTCATATAACTTTCAATTCTCAACACTCCACTTTCTGTTTGTGAAGTGAACTAGCGAAACTTATATGTTACAATAATATGTCATGCTCTTTTAGTATGTTTATATACCATCTAGCACAATATAGCATTACCAATTGAGAGGTTTGGCACTCAAAACATTTGGAGGAAAGGCACTTAGCCATCAACCTAGACACAGAAAACACTTTACATGAATGCTATTCAACTCCAAAGAACTTCAATTGTCCATATTGTGGTAACAAAAGTTTTTCATGAGTTAATTGAAAGCACAAAGGCTAAAAATATCTTCTCTCCATTATCTCAGATTTTAGATACAAAATCGCTGATTCACACATAATTTTGATTAAAAAATATATATATAGCAGCCACAACAAAGCATAGAGCATTCTGTCATCCTGCAGCAAACATCATGGTTTCACATACATTAAAAAAAATACTTTTAGTCAACAAACAAATCAACACCATTAAGAAATATTGTATCACAATCTGAAACTTTCAAAGACATGAAAAATATTACAGCATTTCCTATGCTTCGCTTGGACCAAAATGGTTAATGTAATAAATATATTTATATCCAAAAGCAATAGCTTTGGTTTGCAAAAAGACCATAGTGCAGTCATTTCAAGAATGTGCTCAGTGGTATATGCTTTACATGAGCTGAGTCTCAGCTGTTATCCTAGATGAACCGAATAAATAAAAAAATAGATAATTCAACAGCAAATTGCAATATTAGAGTCTAATATTAAATCTCTATCCTCTGAAAGAATCATGATTGAACTAACTGATGGGAATATAAATTCCAAACTGGCCAAAACAGGGAAAATATTAGAGATGAGCTTTATTTCAGTACTTGGAAGGAAGAAAATACCATCCTTAATACAACATATTACATAACATCTAAGTCATTTTCTGAACAACACTTTTTTTTTTTTACAAAAAAAAGAGGAATGATTAACAGTGCAAAGTCACGAAAATACAAATGTTTTGCAAAGCAAATATTAATTACAGAAGGGTAATAACCAGGAATTGGAAATCAGCTACATTATCAAATAACACATTTATCTCCCTTCCTTTATAAACCCTAACAAGGAGTGAGCCCGTCACACACTTTCCCGCTGATTAAGTTCATGTAAAGACTCTATGTCCCTTGCCTTGTTGGTTATGTATGACAAATGAATTACATGTATTGCATTTTTTTTCCAAACTGGGACAAAAATATATAAAGACCACCAACAAATTCACAAAATCATCACCCAATCAAATGTCAGTCATCTATCTCTTGCAGAAATCTGAATACAGAATGAAACATTTGCAGTCAATTATCCAGATGTAATGCCTCCTTCAACCATAAGCAGACAAATAGAAAACTCCAGGCCTGTGGTAGCTTCATGAAACTTGTTGAGCCTGGACCCAGCCTTCAGGAACATAATCCACAGACCAGAAGGCTGGCATGAACTGGGGCTCCATGGAGTCTAAGAAATGCTGTCTCCATCTGGCCTGGAATGCCAAAAGCCCACCATTCTTACACATGTGCCTCACCACACGCTTACCATGTGGCACATAGCCATCTGCTGTTTGCCTGAAAATGGAAAGAATCGGGGAAGTAAGAGATGTGCATATGGGATGAGCTGTTATTCCTTATCAAGTCAATGTCCATATATTTCTTTACTTAAAAACTTCCCTTCTTCAACAATCGATTTATCTCAAATAACTGGAGGCTCACTTCAGTCGACTATAAACCATGTATACTTTCTTCGACCGAAATGCACATATGTGGAAGTAAATGACAACAAGTTAAAACTACTTTAACTCAAGTATTTTTGTCAGCACTGGGAAAGTTGGCTGTCAGATTTCTTCTCTTGTATAAAGTTTTTGACCATCCCCCATAAAGATGAATCAATGTCAACTTTGGAAAGCTCAAACACACAGCTGCTCTTCAGTTTTTACAATTTTTGAGTCAGATGACAGAATGCAAAAACACGTTTTTAAAGAAAGGGAAACATCCAAGCCATTATCTTTTTCCTTCTATGACTTAAACATTTAATTCTAAGTATTAGAACACCTTTCAACCTGACGCACACATATACTTTACCATGTAAGTCATATTGATACAGAATGCATGTTAAAATTCAAAAAAATTAATTTTGATAACCTCTGACACAATTTGTATCCTGCGCACGAAAGTATACACTATTATTATTACGTTATGAAGATATAACCCAACACTAAAAGATTTTTCCTAAATTTGCTCTTTCTGATATGTATGACATACAAAGAAAATAATTTTCACACATAACCCGAAGCAAAATGCATTAATGAACACAAAATGCACAAATCCTTTGTCTATCAAATTTGTAATATTTACAAAGATCATTCACCCATCACACACCAAGCTCCAAAATAATAAACAAGATTTTAAAGTCCATTAAATTATGCTCCTCAACATTGCAAACCTACCTTGCATCTACTTCAGACGCTTGTTCTAACAATTCTTCTGTCAAGCTATCACAGCCGTAATATTCATAAAGGATCTGTTCCAATTCTACCACCCGATTATGAGGGATGGACTCTCTGTTAAGTCTCAAGGCCCTGCAAAAGAATTCAACAATTCACGGTATTTATTCAGAGAAATTAAAAAAAAAAAACCACTCTGAAACATGTAACAGTTAACTCTTCTTATCACAGCAAGATTTTCTAAGACAAGGAGAATCTATTCAATTGAATATTCAATCTGAAATCACAAAATGCAAACAAAAAGAGGCAAATATTTTTCAATACATAGTCCAGAAGACAACACAACACCCTCAAACTCCCTTCTTCACACATACGATTATAGAAATTCACAGTAGGAATAGTCCTTGTCACATATAATGATCTTTTAAGATCCAAAACAACAAATTATCATTCATCAATCTAAAACAGGAAAACCATACATGAACTGCTACATTCATCAGAGTTGAACATTCACTTCAAAGACAAAAGCTCACAGCTACACTTACAACTTGGTGTGAACCCACCTGCCTGCTGAACGAACTTTCTGAAGGTCCTTATCCATTATAGTCTTGGCTGAAGCGCCAGACTCCAGCGGTGCATTGCACTCATTTGCAAGTTGCTGCCTGAAAATAGAATCATTATCACAGCTTCTGCGGTGACACGATGTGCACAAGAGCAGTATGTCGTGGGAGCTGTGGTCCTTTAGAGCTGCAGGAAAGAATCTGGTGAAAGAAACAGTTGAAACCTATCAGTGGAAGTGGAAGATATCCAAAGAAAAACAGTTTCAACACAAATAATAGCCAAGCAATCCCACTTGCTAAGATCCTATTACCATAAGTTTGAATTGTAAAAAGTTCGACACTGAAAAGCTCTGGGTTACTGCTATTCACATCATAAAAAGATCTTACATTAATGTACTTCTTTACATTTGTCATAATCTTGTTTCCTGTATTTCTTATCTTACATATTCCAAAGTGTTATATAAATATTTTACAACGACATACACTCTAACAACCAAAAAGCAATGCTTTGTTTCAATAGATGTTCAAGGAAGTACATCATAGCTTTCTCAGTCAACCTACCTTCTGTATTCAAATGGAATGACAAATTTGCGAATGTAGTCCTTGTCACAACCGCAAACCACACACACGTTTTCCTTCACCTGCAGGTAATAATTACGTTCCGATGTGGGTCTGTTGGATGGCTCAAAGCGAAGGCGAATAGTGACAGGGTCATCACATATTTTGTCTGCAACAAACAGTTAGATTTGTTCTTTAGGTTACGGTAATGTCTTCCATCTTTATCTGTTTTATGACAATACTATATTTTACAAAACTAAATGTGTTATTCAAATGTTTATATTTTGATCCATTTAATGATATATCTCCCTTTTAAAGGGAAACATAACCCAGTGAAACCAATACAACTACTCGGAGATACTTAAAGATTTTGACAAAGAACATAAAATACATTGATTTAACGAATAAACATGAATTTTTGAGTTTCAAAAATCAGTCTGGAACATTTATACATCTAAAACATTATGAGAAATGAGCAAAATCATATACAGCTGGAAAAAAGGATTACGACATATCTTGAACAGAGTTTAAACTAATCGAAAGACAGGATCAGACAAAGACAAAATATGGACAGTTTCTGTCAATTTTAAGAATTCAGAGACCTCAGACTGAGGAACTTGAACAGTAAAGAAAAAAAAATTCAATGAAAATGGAGATGACCTACCACCGAGTTCCTTGTCGACGTACCACTGAGCTTTGCGCAGATCACATGTACACAAAGCACTACCATCAGGAGCTTCTAGAAGGCAATTATCCCACAGAGGACGCTGACGGGTCCCATAAGAAGTTGTGCCCTCATTTTTCTTCCCGCCCCTTTTGGTATCTGAATTCTGAGGGATATAGCCATATACTCTGGTCAAAGCACTGGCACAGAAGGCACTGATTCAATGCATATGAATATAGCAAGACAGATTTCCTACAAACTATAGGATAAATGAGACACAGTGAAGGCTGGAAACAACTAGCCTTTGTGTTTACACATTGAGAGAACTCAATTCAACCCCCCAAAGATGATAAAAGTCACAAAGTTGATTTGATGACAATGATAATGAATAAAAGAAAGAAAAAGGATCACATGATGTATTTGAATAAGAATATATTGCTCGTATCTTGCGAAAAAAAACAACTGAACTTTTACAAACAAAAACCCCTGAAAGAATTTCTGAGTGTAGTTAACAAAACATAGAAAATGAAATTGTACGAGTATGCAGCTGTTTAGAAAGCTTGTTTCTAACAAACTGGAAATCAGCCTGTAGCCTGTATATGCTTACAAGAGACAAAAATTAAAGCCATAATTTTGGGCACCCAAATCAATCTTTTTACATTAAGACGTAATAAATAAAACCTTTAAATTTCTAAGAACAATAAAAAAAATAAGATCTCTTAAAATTGTCCTGTCAGCGACATTTCTTCAGAATGAACATAAAATAATGTTAAAAAATAAAACAGCGTACCTCCCCTTTTTCCCTTGTGTAAACATAACTATGGTCGACGATTCCCTGGCACATAGCTCTGGTTGTTTTCCAGAAGGTATCTGCCTCATCCTCTGATAGCTGCCTATAGTCCGCTATAGTGAATGACTTCACCTGTCCATTATTAGCAGTCATTTCCTCTTTACTACTACTGAGTGGAATAGTTGATGTTTGAAGTTTTGTGGAGATCAGCTGCAGGAAAATATCTACAGCCACCGCTGCATCTGTTGCAGCATAGTCAATCTAGACGTGCAAAAAAACAGTGAGTGACAAAAATCAGTGAAATTTATCAATGATGAGACATACATAATGCTTCAAGCAAAATCTTGTAGATGATTTGAATATAAGAAATCATTGAGCTCATTATACTGAAAAGCCATTGCAAAACACATATAATGATATATTCAGCTTTATAAAAAAAACAACAACAAGGAAGATTTAGCACTAAGGCAAGAAAGAAGTGATTGATTTTGGGTTCAACATAATAGTAGTAATTTTCCTCTTGTCATTCAAATTTGGAGCCATAGAGAATAGAAACAGACATAAAAGAAAGGAAACTATTCCAAAGCGTAAAATAAAATGTGACAAAAAGTATGTGCATCACAGTGTAGTGGGAAAATACCTGACTTTGGGAATATTCTTCTGCTTCCCAGTTCCCACACCGGATCATGAAGTCTTTACTGATGCTCACATCTAATATACCACTAGCCAAACCTTGGAGACCCCACGAGCGACTGGGAATAGATACATGTGCTCTTGTTAAGATCTGTCTATTAATAAACTAAAATAAAAAGTTGGCAGAGGTTTACGACAGAAAATGATTTCATTATTAAAAGCCTAATACGAACAGACCAGTGCCATATATTTCATATGTTAGATACTTAGACTGCTTTAAAATCACTTTAGCATTTACTCAAAATCGTATCTTAGGCAAGCTGAAGAAGACAATTATTACTTGTCTCTATTTGGTTTCTGTTACGTTTTTATGAAAATCAGAGTAAGACGCAGTTTGAAAATGTTTCCCAAGTTAAAGACCGATACAGCACATGTTTAAAATATTTTCAATTTAAACGCTCTTACCATGAGAAGACACCTTTTGTTCGTTTCAGTAAATGCCTCAAGTCTACACATCCTGCCACACCAAGTCCATAGTCCTGATGCAGCTTCTTCCCATCATCCCCAACAGCCACCCCAACCTTGAGAATACTGTGAAAGAGATTGTGCATGGAAAATGGAAAAGAGTGAATCAACGCACATGAACTAAAGAGTGATTAATAAACTCTTGCCCGGATACCTCTGATGTCTTGCCAGTTCCAAGCTTGGATAAAAGAGGAGAGTTATGCGATGGATAGACAGAAACCAACAACGGTATGTCAAACACAGAGAAAGACAAGAATGACTACTAGTACTTTGGGTAGGACTTTATTTATCGTATTGATTTCTATTTAAGTCACCGTAGTTCTATTGAAAGAAATATTACAATTCACTCTAATCAGAAATAGGTTTATCAAATTATAAGTCATTGGTTTAGCAGTTTTAATTTTGATTTGATCAACCACTTCTGACCATGAGCAAAACAGTATGTAGACCATCCTGCATGCAGTCACTTTCACCTTTGTCTTGGATTCTACAAACAGCATCATTCACAGACAAAATGTCAATGATTAGTTTAAACTTAGAGACGACTACAACTGATGGAGTGTGGCGCGGTGGCTGAATGGTTAGAGGGTTGGACTCCTAATCCAAGGGTCCAGGGTTCAAATCCGGGAGGTGACCGTATTGTGTCCTTGGGAAAGACGCTATACACCGTTTTTCCTCTCCCCACCCAGGTGCGAATTGGGTACCGGCATATTCTGCTGGGGAAGTAAACCTACGACAG
>JBDFRD010103824.1:0-13288 GCA_039654405.1 Bullina lineata
CCCCCCCCCCCCCCCCCCCCCCCCCCCCCCCCCCCCCCCCACAGATTTAATTGGACCTAATGAAGTTAATTTTATTACTGTAAAGTCTCAGGCCTACGGGGAAGAAATGTGCTGTCCTCATTGATGTGCTCTATGATCACGAAACCTGCAGTCACTGTTCCTATGACCTTGTGTTCAAGTAGACCTCAGATACAACGAGAACATTTAGCTGGTCCCAGTAACCTCGCTATATCTGAAGTACACTGCATTGTATGGTCCCTTGTCATATCACAATACTGTTAAAGCTGCAATGTTTACTGTTTCTTAGACATTGGTAATAAAAGAGGTGAAATTAGCAGCGCATCACTTTCATTATAACCATGACACATTTTTTTCAAATAAAATCTTAACAATAGGCACTACTTGACTACTAACTCGTGACAGAAGGTCCCTTCTATACATCTTTGACACATGGGCAATTACGGTTCAATGGCGATGAGGTGAAAAGGAGTGGGTGGGAGAGGGAGGACATGGAAAATTTTGTGAAAGTTTGTCAAGGGGAGGAGCATCACATCTTACTGGAATAAAGGCAAAGATTGCGGGTCATTTTAGCTATAGCTATAAATAAAAACCAATGATTAGAAGAATTGCTGTTTTTCGTGGCAGTATCGATCGAAATAAGACAGCGCCTTTCATTCAGTCGTGTAGTTCTAGACATTCATTCACTGTAATTTAACTTCAACACATAATTATTCTCTTTGTTTGATTCACCACATCTTTTGTAATGTTAGATCTAAATTTAGTTTGTTCTGTTCAGAGAATTTATGTTTTATTTGTTACAATAAAATTTAATAATTGAAAAAAAAAGAAACAACAAAGTGCATATCTCACACACCCTCGAACGCGATCGCAACCAAGATCGTGGCTTGGAGTCGACACGTGTGTAGGTCATGCCAAAGAGGGGGGGAGGGGGTATACAAGGGAGGTTATCGATAAAAACTATACAAGGGAGGTCCTCAATAGAAATATTCCTTGTGTTGCTTTTGATCATGTAAGAGCACGCTACACCTAAGTGTACGCTTGAGCTGTCTCCCGAGCACCTTGCACTACTGTATCAAGATTGTTACTTAAATTTTTGTTCATTTTGAGTATGTTTCTTGCAAATTAAGATTTTTCTCCTTTGTTTCCTCGTGGACGTTTCTTAGTCTTTTTAACTCACAATATGTACAATATAGATCTATATATTATTTAAATAATATAACAAACTTGTGTGGATTTTATTTGAAAACCTTTTATATTGTTTTATATTGCAAAGACACCGGAAAATCTGCAGCCTCAACGGCTCTGCTATATATGTATGTGACAAGGACTGTACAATATAAAACGATGAAAAAATGAAGTAATAGTAACTTATATTTTTAGGCTTTTGTTCAAATCTGAAGTTCAGGTATTGGCACTGCCTCACAGTTCTGGTTTTTCTGTAAATATAAAATAAATCACTTTTGAGAACGCCATGGCACTGTCAGATTGTCTGCTCTTTTCAGTGCCAATGCAATGATTGGTATGGGACCTCTTCTACTTCTTCTTTTATGGGAATAATTGAAGTTTTCTCCTAAGACATAAAGTTTCTGCTTTTGAGGCCGTTTGCCTGGCATTGTCAATGTCATGGCTTTTTTTTTTTTTAACATCTGTATTCAAGAAACTCAACATGTTAGAATAAATTAGTTTATTAGTTGTTTTGTAATGTCATCCAACAGTATCAACATTGATTACTGCTTTGCTTTGAGAAGACATTCAGTGACATTCATCAAATTTCATATATAATACAATTTAACAAAATATTGAAACCCTCCCTATTTGACCTGTTAGACTGCATCCTTAAATAATATATATGTGAAAAAGGTAGCAAATTGGACAAATGAATACAAAACATTTGAAAAAATTATGGGGTAATCCATGTGTTTTTGTTTTTTTTCATTTTTCAGGTGAGGCTTCACTCAAGTGCACAGAACCAATGAAATAGTAAAAGGAACTTGCAGTGTATATTACATTAATTAACACCAGCAGATGATCTCATACAAAAGCAGATGACAAAATTGACATCTGCTTCTGAAGATGAAGTTCAGACAACGCATAGCGTGGCTTGCTGTGTCTGTATTCCTGATCCTGTCTTTCGGATTTGTTTATTATGTTTTTGAAATACATGATCGTTTTAACGAACTGGCCTTAGAACATGTAGAGACTGAACATGGAGGGGATTCTAAGGCAGGTTCCATCTTGGAACATGCCACCCATCTTCCACTTGCAGTATGGATGCTTATATTTCTTTTGCCATACCTTCAAGTAAGTATGCGGGTAAAATGCTCATATAATATAAGTCTCTTGCTATTTTTGAAGTTCTACATTTTCCAAAGATTTGCAATAATAGTTACACACATCACCATCTGTTTTATTGTAACCAACAATACATACCTACTGACTTTCATTTGAAGCATTTGTTGTAATGTGGACCACAAGATAGTGAATGGTTTACTTTTTTGTTGCAGTTCTTTTATCTTGTCTTTCTGTTAAATGTACTATATACAGAGTATCTAGTCCAGGGGTCGTAGAACTAGTAGAATCTCCTAAAATCTCCTAGAAGAAAAAATCCTCCTAGATTCTCCTAAAATCTCCCAGAATTTTTCAATTTCTCCTAAAATCTCCGAAATATTTGGCAGACTTGCCAACTAGTGATATAATATAATGTACTAATTTACTAATTTTCATAGTCAAAATTGCGAAACCGGACATAGACAATCGCTGGGCAGTAATCGTTTGAAGTATGGAATGATTTTTACAAATGTTCTTTATTTATAGTTAGTTAGAGAGCGATCTAGAATATTTTGAAAACCTCCTAGAATCTCCTAGATATTTATATGCCTATAGTGCTATGACCCCTGAGAATCTAGTTTAAATCTTGCTTTTTACTTATTCTTCAGTCGAACTCTGGCTTCAGCATTAAATGTATTAAGTGTTGTTTTGAACCTATGAAACTGAGTACACGTACTTGTTTTCCCATCTAGATTTTTGCCTTGTTGCTGGCCTGCACTCGCCCTGAACCCCGGCTGAGCTTAGCTTATATCTGGCCAGGTATGCTGTTTGTCAAGTCGCGGAAACTGCTCAGGAGATATCACCCACATGAAAGCAAAGCGATCAACTCCAGCGTGGTGTTTAATGGACATGTGGTTGTGTTTGACGCATAAGCATGACAAAGTTGTTGCCTTCAAGTTGCTTGTGTGTTACTTCTTATTGTAATTGGAATGTCAAAGTTATTACCAGTGCTCTGTCTGTCTTTTATTATTTTTGCTAGTAAATAATGAACTTCCATATATATCATTTTATTATATTGACCCAGTTTTAATTTGTGTCATGCACAAAATACATTTTTTAACCTAAATGACTTTGAGATTTCATAAATTATGCAGACTTGAAAATGGAATTACCTTGGTTGAGTAAAATGTAGAAGAATGTTAAAGTTCAAACTATAAAAAGTTCAGGACAATACGAGTTTCATGCTAATTTCTTTGGTAGGTAACAGATTATTATCAATGTCATTGAAGGTTTAAATTAGCCTTTCTGTGTCGATTTTGGGAGTGTTTTATCCATAGCATTTTGTTTGTATTCATGCAGAGATTTAAATAGCTTCCCTGTTTGTGTGATTCTTTATTTAGTAACTCGAGCAACTGATGTAAAGTGTCCTTTGTGATTCATCAAAATCTTTTGAGGGCTTTGATCTTCTCTTTTATTATACCTTTCCCCATTTTTTTAAGGATCTCTTGGGACCATTTCATTTTCTTAATCCGTCATTTTGTAAGTCAAATTTGATTGGAAGAAATATGAAAGTATGACATTTTTACTTTTTTGCATTGTGTGAAACATCGTTGCCTAATGGACTTAGGGCTATGTCCCTGTAGGTGTGGAATAGTATTCTTTTGCTCCAACTTATTTGTGTAATAGGGTGCCACCAGCTGGCTGAGCACAATTTGTGGAATTATTTAAGATTTCTTTTTTTCCAGATTTTTTTTTCTTGTTGAAATTTGAATATGGTACTTCTAGGGCTTTAATGTTTGGCAGCTATGGAGTGCCATATTCTTTAACTTATTATCTTGTGTATTGTTGCTCACTGTTAGAGTTGTGTATTGCTCTTTGTCTTTGTTTGATCTCCACATTTTTAAAAAACTACGACTGTTAAAACTGATAACTTTTCAATGTGACTGAATATATTGCTATAATTATTGTTCTTCATGAAAGTTTGTTCTTGTGAATTTGGTAATGTTGGGTCTGATTGGAAATCAAGGTAATGCCTTGAGCACACATTCACTCACTTCATCTGAATCATCAGTTTTGTGAGAAGCCACTGCTTAGGCTCACGCAATTCTGGTGTTATTGGCTTTCAGAATGTTTTTCTTACCACAGGAATCATGCAAGAGCCATTCACTACTCTTGTATAGCCTCCTTCCTGATTGATTGGCTGGTTCCACTACAAATTATTTTCTAGTGTGTAAGTTTCATGAAGGAAAGTAAACCCACCTCAGCTGCGGCCAAAGTATGAAAGCTGAAGTAAATTCAGTTTCAGACCAAGCTGAACTAGATCTAAATTGTTCCAAATGAACACCAGAATGGTGACAAAATATAGAATGTGAGTTAATTCAAAACGTGGTGTTCGGTTACACATTTCAAATTCATTTCTAAACTTTTGTGCATTTCCATACTTTTAATGTATGGATTACGATGGTCATTCATGTCACTTGTTGAAAAAAGTATTTCACCTTAAATGCTAATATTTATGATTATTTCGAAACAAAAAAAACTAAGTCAAGCATTTTCATTGTTACTGTGTTCAGTGCTCTCAACACTTTTCAAGTGTCTGTGAAGTCCCATTGTTGCCAATTCTTTCTTCCTCTTTTTCAGTGCATCAAATAATCAAGATTAAATGATTTAAAGCATTGCTTCCATTCATTCACAACAAATTTTTTGGATAAACTTTAATGGGTGTTTTACTCCTTTATTCTATGTAGCAACCTTTTTTTTTTTAATCTTTGTAAAAATGTCAGCCTCTTCTGATGAAACATGTGTTTTAAATAGAAAAATGTTTGTTGACTTTAGTTTCTCTACTGTGTTCAAGATCTTTGTGTGGGTTAGTTCGTCTGGTTTTTTAAAAATCTTTTATCTTAATCTGTGGGTGAGCAACAGCTTTGAGGTTTTTTTTATTTTCCTTGTCACTATCCAGTTTTTTTTCTATTTTAACGCAGTGTTGCTTGTCCACAAAATTTTCGGTGGACAACAAAACGTCCACCGTCTACTGAACTCAAGTATGCGCAAGTGGACGGAACTGAATTTTGGCCTTTCACGTGTGGGTTAGGGTTAGGCCTAGGGTTTGGATCTATTCAGTTAGGGGGTTAGGCCTAGGGTTTGGATCTATTCAGTTAGGGGGTACGCGCCCTGTACTGCAGAATTACCCAATATTTGAAGATATTAAGCTGAAAGAATTGTCTTAAGTGTCTGAAAATATCGTCGATTGAGCTGTAGCCTCCTCTTTCTTTGATTCAGCCATTTCAGCCCCTCCTCCTCCTGATCTGCCTGCCTTTGCATTTACTTACTTTACTACTCACTCCTTCCACTTCTTCCAATTCATTTATAAGGCGTTATTCATTCAATTCAGCATTTTTATAAATTTCGATCTAAAATGTCTTTTATTATTTGGCTGATGTTGGATCTAGGTCTAGATCTTATTCATCTTGATCACTAACAAAACAACAGGTTTTGTCACTATGAGTACTCAGAGTAGCCTAGATCTAGATCTAGTCTAGAGATACTGATAGCATGCGCAAGTGGACAGAACTGGATTTTGGCCTTTCCTGCGTGGGTTAGGGTTAATTCTAGGCCTAGTATAATTTCGGTGGACAACAACACAACGTAACGCGCCCATCAAAAATGTCGGTGGACAACAACCCTGCCGTTAGGGCTAGTATTTATAACATGTATAAACTTAAATTTGGTACATGTTCTCAGGATTCATGGTGATGTCCCCTATTTACATTGGGGTGAAAGGATTACCTGCATTATTTTATTGTAGTCTTTTTTAAATGTTTTATTATATTTTTTGCATTCCCTTTATATTATATGGTTGTTAAGTGCGTGGGCCGTATCTCAACAATGTCTCATGAAATGATTAATAATATCTTGGCTTGTGTACATGATTGAACTGAAGCAACTGTTTCAACTGTATTTTATGATCAAGGATTTTGCTTGTCATTTTCCTTCTAGCTGAGTTCCTTAATTTACCATAAATATGTGTGTTAGATTTCACTGCAGTTGTATTCTGAGAGACCATTAAGAAAAGATAACGACCTTTGCAGTTGAACTGATACGTGTAAAAAAAAAGACAAATAAATGACACTTATCAATTCTAGAATTAGATTTCAAAACACTAACTGATGTTGGGAGACAGAAGTTAAGGTTGATGAGAAGTGATATGCTTGAAAATTGTGGGCAATTTAAAATTTGTGGAGCTTTCCATAAGATACAGAAGTTTGGTTGGCCAATAATATTGATTAAGAGTTAATTATAAATCTTCAAAACTGCATTTGTAGTAAAATTCTTCACAGGTTTGTGTCCAGAAATTGAAATTTATTATATTTTTTCATTTTTTCTTCCCCCTTTTTTCCCCAATGATGATTTTATTCTGTACATGTATTCAGGTTTTTTTTTTCTGTCATTAAAAAAAATTTTTTGTAAGTTCTTGGAAATAAGTGATTTTTTAATTTGAATTTTCTGGTTGCTGTGAAAACAGTAATACATGTTTGTTATAGGTAGTTGTGTTTTTGAGTGGCAGGAATGAGATGAAAAATTGGAAGGCTCCGTGGGTTATATTTATTTTTAAATGGTCCACAAAACTGAAAACTGAAAAGGCATTAGAATAAAAATAAAACTAGTTCCAGTTTCTAATATTCTGACATTCCCAGAAATCCCAAAGTTAAGAAAAAAGAAAAAAATGCAGTGAAATAAACTTTGTTTTCTATTATATGGTTATAATATATGAGTGAAAATATAAAAAGCTGCGAGTTTTCTATAAATAATATATTTGCTATAATTTGCCGTTATAAAAATGATTGTCTAATATTTCTCGTATGTTTTATTTTTTTATACAGTTTTCAAAGTGATCGAAAGGGTAAAATGTTTGAATTAATATAAGGGTTTGCTATGAAGCAGTAAAGTGAAAAATGCTAAAAGACAATCAGAGTCATACAGTCATGTATTTAGGAGCTTATTTCTTCAAAAAGTAAATGAAATCTGTGTTATTGTGTTTTTACTTTATTTGTTTTAAGCTGCGTTTGTGAGTTTTTGAATATTCTAAATAATTTACCATTTTATGTTCTGTCATTACTACTTAATGTTCTCTCAAGGTGGCTCAGTGGTGATGGGTTTTTTATTGAACTTAATGGTCCGGGGTTCATATTCTGGTGGAATCCAATATTTTATACCAAAGATTCTTCTGTGGTCTGTGACTTGATGCCAGCTCCTGAAATGACTGTCATCAATAGATGGGGATGTTACCCCCATTAAGAAAAACCGCACCTTGGTCATAGCTTATGAATAACTTATTCCATGCAGTCTGCTGGATTTAAGTTAGTGAGTTGTTTTATTAAGAATAAAGCGCCTCTTCACTTTTGTAAACTTTTGGTGAAATACATGTTTGAATGTATTTGATGGATTGTTGTCATTTTCTCATGAAATGTCTTCATGATGTGGGCATGGACGGAAGTCTTAAACAGTCAGATGTGATGTCCAGGACTATATTTTGCATTTTTGTGTTTTTAATTTTTTTTTTTTTAATAATGTGTTAGAAATACTCAAATCTTTGTGACATATTGCAGCTGTGTGCTGATGTGCTCCATACTGATTAGAGATACCTAGTGGAATACATTGCAGGTGCAAGTCTTAGTTATCAACCTCCTTAATGATCATTGTGGGCCAGAAGTGATGTCAAAACTTAACTGAAATCCAAATTAGTATTTGTTCTGCATCAATGTTTGTTTGTCGAAGCTCAAGTATGGGTCAGTAAAACTATTGGGTAATTATAGTGCTGCTTATTGTAGTTGAGAAGAATGGAAACAAAATACATGAAAAAATTGGAAGACAAAACAAATGTACTTTTATTAGCCTGTTGTTTAAACTTAAACAATCAGGGAGTTTTATTTTTTAATTTTAATGGTCGTGGCGCTGAAGTTTTTCAAAACAAAGACAAAAGGAGAAGCCATTTGTTGAAATAAGGGAACCGATACATGTAGTATACGTTACTTTCTTAATATTTAAATTACCTAATACAATGTATATCCCTTTTCAAATTTCCTGACCTGATCAATGCTCAGAACAAAATATAAAATAACAAGGAGTATTACAAATCAAGTTCCCATGCTCAAGGAGTTCACCTTATGTGGCATAGAAGATGTTGTATAAAAAAATGCCATAGAAAATTTGAGAGATGAGGCTTGCATTCAGAAGAAAAATATAGAGATGGAACAAGGAATTGCAAGTTATAGAACAAAGCAAGGAGAAAATCTCAGAAAAAAAGGAAGTAAAAATTGTCATTTGTTGAAGACGACCTTTTTTTTTTTTTAATTTTTTTTTTTAAACCTATACAATACAGGTTAGAGTGATGCATGTAATTTGTCATGCATTTTTTTCCTCATTTGGAGATATTGAACCAACAGTAAGACCATTTTTGTATACCTTTGAGACTGACAAAAAAAATGTCGGCGTTCTTATTTTTTTCTTGTCTCATATTTTGAACTTACTTTCTTATTTCTATGACAAAGAAAAAAATATACTACAAATGTGTTTAATACCTGTAACGTTTTATCAATATGCTGACAATGACAACCAGTCAGTGAAATGAAAAAGTACAAGATGTATTGTCTATGCGTAGATTTTCAGAGTAATTTAAATGTAATTAATTATAAATCATGCCTTCCTTGATTACATTGCTGCTTTCTCTATGGTCAGGCAGACTAGTACTTTTCTTTAATAGTCAGGGACTCTTGCAGTATTAGCAGAGAGCAGCTTGTCCAGTCGATGGTATCAGACCACAACAAAATAATCCTTACCTCATGGACACAGTCTTAGGTAGCTTTTCGGTGTGATGCACATGTATAATTGTATAAAGCATTTTGGCATTTTCTAACTTGTGGGAGAAAAATTATTTTCCTATGTGGTGTTTTTATTTTCATGTGAAAAGATTTGTTTCTCAAACAGAAATTTGAATACTATCATGCCATACTGGATGCCTTTTTTGTTCTTGCTGAGTGGTAAATGGTTGGACGAGAGAGAAACTTTATCAGATGTGCAAGTTGGGATGTCGGAAGATGTCAGCTGTGGCCTTTTGTGAACAAATAAATGAGATTATATTTATGTTACAAACTCTTTTATTGTTGATTTTTTTTTTACAAACTTCATAGATTTCTCACATATCTTTCATCTGCATTTAATTTTTTTATTTAATCACAAATTCGTTTGTCATGATCAGTCTTTGGTTTTAATTATGCCTGTTTAGTTATTATTATTAATGATTTTCATCTGGTTTTTTAAACTTTATTGTTTCTAGATTCTTTTTTTTTTAGTTTGCATTCATGAACAATTGTTTTCAAATTTTTTTTCATGTTTCTCATTAGTGTTCTTGTTTTAAATGTGTTTTTGTTAATTCATCAATATATTTGGTACTTTGTTGAAAAGATAGGATCTTCACAACTTCTGAACATCAAACAATGCTATTCCCTCATACATAATATAGTAAATACAAATGTAGCTCCCCAAATTTGTTGAACTGATAACTTAATTTATATTATAATTATGTTTCCCCGAAAATTCAATTCTCAAATGTATTGTATCTGTATAAATTAAATGTTTTCAGTTGCGCAATTAATTCCTCCATAATCCTGTGCAATATCGATAGTACAGTAATTATATTATCACTCGGTCAATCTCATAAAAATGTAACCGGGTGTATTGTGGTTATTTTTAGGTCTCCCTCATAACCCAAGAAAAACAACAACAAACAAACAAACAATAATTTTATCATGATCTTTCTCATCAAAATCGGATTTGAGTACTTTGAGTTACAATGTTCAATAGTACTACAACTACAATGTAGTAAGTTTGATGTAGGCCCTACTCATGCCAGACTTGGCGCAAGGTTCATCGCTTTGCCTTCTTCTTAACGAAAGTCAATGTGGCAGACTTGAACTAGAACACTCCTGATATCGTAGTGGTAGCTTTGCCACGTGGGCAACCCAGAAAAGAAACCTCGGACTAAGTGCACAGGTGCATGCCTGAATGTGTGTGTTAGCTTTATCACGAAGTTCTGACGTGAAAGCCCCGTGCTTCCCCTTTCTGACTCGAGAAGCAACCAACATGCACGTAGGCCTACATCATACTACATGTACATGTATTGCAAGTCTGTCGGATCTGCGCATAGGTTAAACCCCTTACCGCAATATGCAGACGCAGTCATATACAGGAGGATGCAAAAGTAGGTACACAGTTATGAATGTGGCTTGCATGCGAAAACCCAATGTTTACACGCCACTCCCCCCATACACACACACACAAGTCCACAGGGAGGTTGATCCGGCTCTTCGGCGTCCTATCCATCTGTTGGGGAGATTCTTTGTTAAGTAGTGCACGCACTTGCTGTAGAACTATGTTTATTGTCCCCCTCTGTATACATGTATATAAATCATCATGTACTTCTCTTCGCCCACTCTGTCGGCGATATCAGACGTGCTAGCATCCAGGACTGGAAAACCGACGTAAAATAACCTACTTCAGTTAGTCAGCCTCTTCGCCCCTCTTAGCGTGCTCAGCCATGGTGACATAAAGATGGACAGCCTCAAAAGACTCCACCACGGCAAAAACAAGAAACATCACATAAAAAGGGCGAAAACATGCCACTTCAGAAAACCCTCTGGGGAACCATGGATGCGCAACCTACTTGCACCAAGAACAAGTGAAAAAATCACCCCGTCGGCGATATGAGACCTGACAAGATCAGGACTGGAAAACCGACGCTAAACAAAGAAATCAACTCAAGTCCTCATCTCCTCTCCCTCGCTGGCCCTCACCAGAACACGAGGCGAGGGAGGAGCCAGCACAGGAGGAGGAGAACGAGTACAGGGACGAGCAGCATGGCGAGGGTGTCTCGGTCCTGTGTCCTCCAGGCCTGCAGCTTCTTGCTTCTGGTCGTTTGCCAGTGTTCCACCTGGTCCAGACAGTCCGTGTGCATCAGGGTCAGCATCTTAAGCCGTTCCTAGAAGGGTGGGGACATGATGGCACATTACTTGAATAATAATGCGAATACTTTTTTGTTTTAGAGTGTAATGTATTTTGTAGGCCCAAATAGTTGACACAGAATCAATACAAGAAATGTACTGGGGTGGTTGTCAGTTTTAGTTATCTGTTCACTTTTTTAATACATGTAGGACCCCACGTTCTTGCCAGGTCCACACTGAGAGAATTCTCTACACATAGGCCTACCTGCAGCCCTTCAACGGAGCTGGTCAACATTCTGTCTGAGAGGACCCTGCGACGTATCTCCTCATACTCTGTCTTGGCGTGCCCATAACTGCGTCTTTTCACTCGTTTCTCGTCCAACGTCATTTTCCGCTGAAACGAAGCAGCCGAGGATTTTAAAAAAATGTTTAAGTGGCATAATATGATATTGTGAACTTATGTTAAGATAACGGGCAAAAGTTATAACTTATTTAGTAGTATAAAAAGTAGAGGTCAACATTTCAAAGTATGCATAAAGGGGGAAAAGGTAGATGGACGAGATATCATCATCATTGTCCCTCACCCTTTTCAGGGTATAGGCCACACACAAGGAATTTCCACTTCCTTCTGTTCCGGGATAACTTTGCCAGTTCTGGCCATGTATGTCCTGTTCCTTCCTTGTCTCTCACCACACACCTTCTGGACGAGATATACCTCAGATATTATGTCAAGGTCGTCATTTTCGCGAGTATCCAACAGGTTGGGAAGCGAATTTCATTTTCCAAGTAAAAATGTATGTGAAGCATATCATCCTAGCATACATGTAAAACAGAAAGGCAGGACAAAGAAATTTACATTAAACAAAGGTTTCATATTGCGCGCAAATAGGCGATTACTATTGCATCGAGTGGGGATGGGGTGGCTGAGATCAAAGTAAAACAGCAAAAGGTTGCTGAAAGAAAAACTGTTGTCCTTATGCCCGAACCAAAGCCAGACTGTTGGCGCGAGATTCTATCTGTTCAATCCCGCAGGCAGTCCACAACGAATTTCTCCGCCTAAAATGTAGCCTTAACGCAAAAATTAGGCTGGCGAACTGTTGGCGCTAGATTCCATCTTTGTTTCCCCATTAAGTTAAAGTACCGGTATACGGTCCAAAGAGCCGGCGCTTATCCCGGCTTCAGTAACATGGATCAGCACAGCTGATTTAGGCTCCATCCTAGGCATCACGCTTGTCTGTTTTAGATTTACTTCTCCAGTAGAATATGCCGTTACAGAGTTCTGGGTAGGGAGAGAAAAAATAATGGTGCAAAGTGCCTTTCCCTAAAACTAAAACAGAACACAGTCTCCATCAAGATTAGAACTCAGGACCCTTGGATTGGGAGTCCACCGCTCGAGCCATTTGGCCACTGCGCATCCTCCCCCTTCTCCTCCCCCTCTCGGAGGTATAAAACAATATTTCTCACCTTAAAACTTCGCTTCCTGATGACGCCCGTGTTTGTGATGCCGACAATCCGCGTCTCCGTCACTTCATCTGCGTCACTGTCCTCTCCTGCGTCATGCCTGGCCTTGGAACTGGATGACGTCATGCTGCTGGTGGCGTTTACAGAAGCTGTTTCGTCTGTGGTTGTGGGGGTGATCGGACGTGGTGGCACGCTGGTCATTGCGGCTGGCGATCCTTCGTTTTGACAGACCTGTGCGTTATCGTCCAGGGTATAATAAAACGATTTAGCCATAAACGTTTGAACACATTGCTCCAGTCAACATTGTGTGACCCTCTACTCGGACTGGAGAATTGACGCTATGTACAAGTAGCAAACAGGCTCAAGTCTTGGCGCATCATCACTCTCATTGTTGCAATTATTGGGGAAAAGGGGAATGGGGGAGAGAGAGAGAGTGAGTGAGTGAGAGAGACAGAGACAGACAGGCAGAGAGAGAGAGAGAGAGAGAGAGAGAGAGAGAGAGAGAGAGAGAGAGAGAGGGAGAGAGAGAGAGAGAGAGAGAG